>APFE030663073.1:171813-184637 GCA_000404065.3 Pinus taeda
TTCGCCATTTGTATCAACAAAAAACACAATAATCTCCAATATCCAACCAGCAATTTAAAAAAAATTGCCTATGCCTTTGTTTTTACATAACAAAGAAAAAACTGCCTATGCCTTTACAAAAAAAAACTGCCCTTTGCACTTCACACAAAAAAAATTTCGTGTTTGCACTTCACAAAAAAAAAATTCTGCCTCTGCCTTTGTTTTTACACAACAAAAAAAATATTTTGCTGTGACCGCATACATATTTTCAACTATAAAATGGGCGAGGTGACCGCATACATATTTTCAAATGTAAAGTGTATTTACGTGAGTATCAAACAACTACCTTGCTGTGAACTACCTGCAGTGTACCGGTTCATGAACTAATATATTGCGAATTTCCACTAGTTGGATCCCAAATCTCACAACCTCTATGAAAAACTCTAGATATATGCATCGCAAATATAACCCTGAACCGTTTCTCAGAAATTTATAGCTTCAAAAAATTCCAAAAGATAAAGCTCTTCAACATAGCTCCAACGGTAGCAAGCTCTAGCTGCACCTTTCTGCTACAGGCTCAACAATGTTCACACATTTTAGGATGGTTGTATGGATCCACAATTTACAACTCAAGATGGCTCAACAACAACACAACATTCCAAAAAGGCTCCACCACTCAACGCTCCAACAGTCAACACTTTGGACAATGAATATCCATAATGCAGCTCCAACACAATCTTTATGTATTGGGTCTGTATTTTAAGAACCACATTGAACAGGTTTCGGGCAATTAACAAATGCGCAGGGGAAATTTAAAAACGTGCAGGGGTAATATGACACCAGCAATGTAAACAACAGGCTCCACGCATTGCAGCAGCAATATGACACCAGCGATTTAAAAAACAATACGCACCAGCAATTTTATAAAACACCAACAATGATTATGTAATACGCACCATCTACTTCAAGCTCAACCAGCACATAACAGCAATACACACCTTCTGGTCTCTTCCGCGCATTCACACGCACTCAACAAAGAACATCAAACCACCAGCACAATCTGCCAGCGCTCCGGCAACATAAGCCTCCACGCACAACAATCACTCTCAGCAGGTAATGCGCACCAGGCACAGTCCGCCAGTATCAGCAGTCACGCACGCAGCGCCTCCAGTCAGCTCCTCCAGGCAGCAACTCCAACATGCTCTGATACCAATTGTTGGAGATATGCACAACAAATAAATAAACACACAGCAGAATATCAAGCACATATGACACAGTTTTTAACGTGGTTCACCCAACCAATCTAGGCTACGTCCACCAAACATAGGCATCAGGAATTTATTAATCAAATTGGAGATTACATAATGAAAACCTCACACTCTCTTAGCAAACCATCCGAATGGTTGCCTGTTATATAGCATGGAGAATCTAACAGCCTCATTAATTCCCTCACATCAAATATAGGAGGCATTAACTCCCTCCCAACAACTTGGAGTTAATCTAGGACCTGAATTCTATTGTTGTCATCAGCTGAGATTTTTCCTATTTTGCTACAAACAGAAAATCTCAACATTGTATTTCCCAAGAAATGTGTCAAGTCAAATTTATTTGAAAAATAAAACTCATGGTGGAATGTGTATTGAATTATGGCATCGATTCCCTATCATCGCTTTTAGTTTCTAATGGATGTATCTAGTGCTCTATTATTAACTTTATTCATGTTTATCTATGGCCTAATATCACTGTATTCTCTTAAACACTCCTTAGGATATGTCACACATTTTTTTCTCTGTCAAAGAAAATTACTTTTTTTTCTGTGCTTGTATATGTCTTTCGCAGTGATCCGTGATATTGAATCTATAGAGAACTAAATTCTCTAATTTTCAAGATGGATTCTTTTCAATTTATTTATTTTTGGAATTACACACAAGCATATTTATGCAACAAGACTAGTATTTCCCAATCAATTTATTTAAGAGAAATATTTTTGCATAACAAAATTTGGAGGTGAATGTGTGTTGAGCTATCACATTGATTTACTATTGTCACTTTAATTTCTTAATGCATCTATCTCAATTATTAATTTCATTCATGTTTATCTCTAGCTAAACATTGGGATATTCTCTTAAACACTTCTTAGGATATCTTAGACTTATTTTTTCCCTTGTCAAAGAAAATTGTTATCTGTTCTATGATTGCATAGCTATTTCATAGTTAACCCCCATATTCAAACTACAGTGAAGTTAATTGCTCTCATTTTGAACATAATTTCTTTTCAAGTAATTTATTTTTAGCAGTACATGCACATATATTTTTGGAACAAGAATTGTATTTTGACATGAAATTTTCAAGTGAAAACTTTCTATAGAACAGAAGTCTGAGTTCAATATAAATCGAGCCATTACATTGATTTGTTGTCATCACTTTTATTTCTTAACGGATGTATTTTGTACTCAATTGTTAAATTTATTAATGTATATCTTTGGCTGAATAAAAGGATATTATGTTCAACTCTTCTTAGAATATCTTGTTGTTTATTTTTTCTATCAGAGAAAATTGTTATATGTTCTCTGATTGCATATGTATTTCATATTGATGCTTGATATTCAGACTACAGTCCACTTAATCGTTTATGTTTTCATCCTAATTTCTTTTCAAGTATCTTATTTCTGACATCACATGTAAATATTTTAGTAGAACCAAACACACAGTTGAATGTGCATTTAGTTATCACATAGATTTGTTGTCATCAATGTATTTTGTTAGTACATGTATTTCCTACTCAATTCTCAACTTTATTCATGTCTAACTGTGGTTGTATAAAAGGATATTTTGTTCAACACTCGTTAGGATATCTTTCACTTTATTTTCTCTATCAAAGCAATTTGTTATCTATTGTGTGATTTCATATCTTTTTTATTGTGAACCTTGATATGCAAATGAAAATGCACTTAATTGTTCTCCTTTTGAACAAAATTTATTTCCAAGAAATTTATGTTCTGGTGGTACATGAAAATATATTTTGATAAAATATTGTAATTAAAGAAAATAAATATGTTATAATGATATTTTGTTTAATCATTCCTCCTCTTTCTTCCTAAGTGTGGCATATGCACTGCTTTTCATTTTAACAAAACTTTGGAAATGAAAAGGTGATGAGATAAGTAAACCATCCAACAATTTCACTCTTGGTATAGTTGTAAATGTCAAACCCTACTGCCCTCTATCTACTATATCTACAATATACCGTTACAAAGTCATCCTCTATGATTTGAGTATATTGAAGGCCTGCACCAAATTTAAAGACACCTGTTTAATATTCCCTCTAAGAAAATGTGTTATAAGCACAATGTTTAGACAATTTATATCAAGTGGAACACCTATTTACTTCTCAAAAATAAATGTATTGAACAATGGAAGTTCAGGAGGCTTTGAACCAGGTATATAAAAAATATCTTCAACATATCCAAGCTCACCATTTACTATCCCAACTTCAATCCACAAATTACATGTTAACATGACATGGTCTCCATGACATAACAACACTTCATGCTCCAACAAATCATCATCATTGTCAACTATTTTTGTTCTTTTGGTTTTCTCTATAAGACACCTCGCAATTGGACAATTTAATAATTTTACATCCTCTGATTGTGCAGGTTGACCAAATTATTCATTGCAAACAAGTGAAACAAATAATCAAATAAACTATTTTCCTATGGACGTATGAAAATGTCAACACATGACATGATAAGATCACAATCATCCAGAATAGGCTATGAATTTATGATATTGGTTAAAACATTGCGAAAACAAACTTGTCTAAGATCATCTCCTTGTTGACTGAAGATTTTATCAAAATTCACAACAACATTGAAGCTTTCCCACAATAATTTCCTTGTTGTTTTTCCTTCATCCAAATGTTTGTCCTTGATATGAGGCAGCTTTACAAGGTCACCTACAAGAATCATCAACCTGCCACCAAAAGGAGAATCCTTGTTTTCAAGAAAGGCTTCTCACAAACGTGAATCTATCTGCATAAAAACCTTGGAACTATAAAGTTAATTTCATCAATCATAACATAATGAATGTGCCTCAATTCTTCTTGAAACATTGCTATGGCTTTCCCATTCAACAATTTCAAATATTTTATAGGAATTTTTAAAGGTGAGTGTATTGTTTTTCCATGTATATTAAAAACAACAATGCCAGTAGGAGTCATAAATAGTAGTGGACTTCTATCATCCATTGTAGAAGTAGAAAGAGCATGAGAAATATAATGAATAAGAGAATACTTTCTAGTTCCAGTTGTTCCTTGAATAATCATTTTCAAAGCATCATTTCTTTAAGCATCAATAAAGTAGTGTAAAATGATTTCAAAATAAGCTCGTTTTTTCTGAGATAAAGAGAAAGGTGGGACTATTGTCTCCCCAATTGAGTTGTCATTAACAACACCTGCTAACTGAGAATCTTCTATAAAATGAATAACATGTTCAACAATATCATCTAGCACCATTTCCTCCTACCAATTATAATGAATGTCGTAACCCCTTCTACCAAGATTGTCAATATTGAAAACGTTTACATTGTTTGGTGGAATAATCTGGGAAAGAACTTTCCTTTCTTCAGAGTTGCAATCAACATTATCTTCATAAATAAGGGATTCGACATCCTCTTCATTACTATCATTTGGAAAAAGGACTAGATCAACATGCCATGCATGATATCTTAGACTCCTTCAACTCTCAATGATAGTATGACTTGAAATTCTTATATCTAAAGCAATATCAGGAAATAACTTGTACAAAAGTAACTCACTGCAGCAAAATGTTTCAAACTCTTCTAACTCCTCATTCAAAATAGCATAGAACTGTGATGACACATGAATAATAGCATGAAAATTTCATGGCAACCATGGCTCTTGCCGATAGTTGGCATCATAAATCCATGATCTTAATGTTTCTAGCAAACACAAATGTTCTAGAAAATGGGGGCAGTTTTGATAAATTTGGACAAAATTTTTCTCACAAAAAATTTCATCAGATTACATTGATAGTATCTGGAATACTTTCTTGCCAACAGTGAAGTGAAAAAATTGTGACTGCACAAAACAAGAGGCGGCTCTAGTAAAATATGGCACATTTGTTTTTCTCCAATGTCACGCTCAACAAACATTTCTACAAGAAACCCTCTATATGCAAATAACAAAGGAGCATAAAATCCATCTAAACTTGCAACCTTTGTCAACATTTCATGATAACTTTCATATATTATTTCTACCAGCAAAGCATACTTTGCAATATATTTCAATATTGCATGAAAAAAACAACTTCTTGAAAATCAACATTTGCTCGCCACATTGTAAGAAGATCAAAATTGTGAAAATTTAAATGGTCACCATTTTGTGTTTCTTTATATTTCTTTCTCCCTTTTTCATTTATGTACATTGCAAACCCAACATGCACTTACCATGGATTAACATAACGACATGAAAGGATAGACCCATTTTTTTGTAAATAGGAATCAACACTGCATTTTATGTGCCTTTGCACTCTATTCACCAAATGCCCATAATCTTCATTAGGATTGCATGATTTTTTTTTTAAGATTTTCAAAAGGCATGGTTCATCATTAACAGTTCAAGGAACCATGACATTTCAACAGTTTATGTCACGTGGATTCCAAGCTATTACATATTTGACAATGTAGGACTTCACTTCATGAACATTCAAAGGGTTGGACCACTCTATTATTTTGATATTTGGAGCTCCTCGTAGCCACAGGAAACCATAGATGTGCATTGAACCCATGTGCTACCACTCATACATTAAAAAAAAAAAAACTTGTAGTTAGCATATAAAAACAACCAAAAGAACAAACACATCATTCCAAACCCATAAGCAATACGAAAAAATAAACAAGAATGAACTTATACTAGAAGGCTTTAGTTCCAATATATTTCTCAAGAACCAACTCATGAAATATATTAAATATTCGGTGCATGTACATATCAACTATATGCGAGTACTAAATAACATTCTCAATTTTTTTGGCAGTATCATTTTTTGGATGGCAGCGTGTGTTTGAAGGCATAAGATAATGCAAGCTAGACAACTTAATGTTAGTCACACTCAACGTAAAAAAAAAATTAGGTAGCCCAATTGTGTGATCATGTTGGTTATTTCAAAACGACACTTTGTACAATATACCCTTGTAACCTTCAGACAACAAATATAACACATTCATTTCTCAACCAATTTATTGTGAGGCAGATCCACAAGTCATTGACGCAACCCATGAATAGTTGCAAGTGCAGTCTCACGGATATTATTTTTCAAGAAGAAAGATGCTTTTCCCTGGCTACGATGGCACTTAATCATATTCAACATGAAATATCAAACCGAGGATGGCTTCCAAACATTTTATCACAATACCTAAGTAGATGCAGACCATATTCATGCATTTCAACATTACAAATACGTGGATGAAACCAATCAACATCACTAATTGGAAGAAAAGTTGGGAATTCCATGTCTAGAAACCCTTCAATGTGATATTCATTCACAAGGGGGTGTGCCAATATCTAGCCATTCCACTACCTCATTGGTTCTAGAATATGAATTTTGAATGAATCTTCTTATATTTTCCACTTTCCTACACTCATTGGGAATGTGAAAAAGAAACAATAATGGATGGTTGTGCAAAACACTAGCCCCCAACATTTCAATGTCCTCATCGATTCTCCCTATTTCACTCAGATCAGTATCTACATATTGTAGCCTACTAGACACATCAATGGGTCATTCTGGGAGAGAAACAATAGAATCCATATCAATTTCAACATAACTATAATATTTATCCATCTGAATTTTGTAAACCAATGCATCCAACACCTGTTGTCTCTTGAGATAACATTCATAATATTTTGACTCAACACCACATCTTCTAACAATAAGAAAATTGAGTTGTTCTACACGCCTTTGAAGTTTCTTTGCAATCAAAGATATATCTTTTGGAAAACTAATCATATGCCTACTATATTTATACTGTCTACCAGGAGTATGTGTCACTTGCAATATTGGATTCACTCGTGCTATTAGAATTTCTTCAACCTTCGTCAAAGCTTTGAGAACCTCAAGTTGCTCACCAGGATCCATGTTATTAAATAAAGAGAAATGGTGAGCACCACTCTCATTCTCACATTTTTTACAGATGGGCCCTTCATGCCATCTCCAAAATTCTATATCAAGATAACATTCATTACACACACGACACATTTCCATGACAAAAAAAAATTCAATCATGCACCAAAACGTTTTATGTACCTCAATCATATCTTTGCTAAAATTATGGTGACCACTTTCATTTTATCCGCGAAGCAACAATCGAGATTGAGGATGATGTGAAACAACTTGTTGGATTGGAGCATTCTCTTGAACATTTATTTCCAAAAATTCATGGGAATCCATTATTCTATATTGGTTGTAGTTTGATTAATTCTATTTAGATAAATTATAAATCATAATGATAAAATGAAACATATAAAAATGGAAACTTAATTTTTTGAAGTCTGCAGTAATTTTAACAGACAAAACACATACATTTTATTACTGATTGCGCCATTTGCACTGAGCTCGACCAACCAATAAATGTTTCCTTTGTTCTGAAATTATTTCTCCACAACTATTCACTCAAACATTTCTCTACAAAACAAACATCAAATAAAACATGCAGTGAGAAATTTCTAAACATTTAATGAAATTCACAAATACAATGGAAATAAATCCACACACATTCTTCCAGAAATACTTGTTCTATCATTCGCAACTAGATGTCACAAATTTTCAACCATCCTAGCAAGAATGCTAATATGAGCAAAAAAATCAGATGCTTGAGGTTTAGCTTGAGGAATGGACAAAGGTCATGTTCCTTTTGCCTCTGTTTTGACACCAATATTCCTTCCAACATTGTTCTTCACAAATAAATGAACCAAGAAAAACATAGAACAATTAATATATTCCATTCACATCTAAAAATACTATGAAAACAACAAATACATCGAGCACCTCTTCACTTCCAAGAGACAGAGCGCAAACTGATTCTAGAGGAGCAACAATATTCACTATATAGTTGTGGGAAGGAATGCCTAATGCCACATTGGCACCAGAATGATGAAAAATTCCTTACTGTGTCACCAACCATATTGCTACCAAAAAATAAATTGAATGCTTCAAATTGTTCATTTCCATCATTGTTCCCATGTTCCAATACTCTATTTGTTACATTGTTTGCATAGGACCCATGGTTCTCACTTGCATGAACACTTTGTTTGTAAACAAAATGTTCCGAAAGAACAAAATAGTTAGAAAACTTTACTTCAATAAAAAAATTTCAACATATTCAACATCCATGCAAAGGAACATTTGAAGCAAATGTTCTTCCCATGATACTACTCATATTCCCATACTTACGATTTTCAACTTCATCATGTTGATGATTTATTGAAGCTCTTTTCTTTTCCTAATACAACGCTCTTTTGTGCACATTTACTGCATCCTTATTCTTCCATTTCCATTGTTGGTGATATTCATTCACTCTCTCACGTGACCTAGACGACCGATATCCTTTCAAAGTATGCTTGCTTGTTCCTTCACTTATCATTCCTACAACAAATTTCAATTCTTTTATAATTTCACTTTTCAATCTTGTATCTGATGTCACGTATTCAACAAGTTGAAGTGTTTATGCTCACTTACTTTATACATGAAGTAAATTTCAATATTAAAAAAATTAAAATACTAACAATCAACCTTCCATATTACAAAGACATTTATATGTGTATATATATATGTATGTATGTATGTATGTATGTATGTATGTATGCATGCATGCATGCATGCATGTATGTAATATCTCAAATACTGCAATATGAAAAGAACCACCATTTGCGTAGTCTCATATAAGCAATAGCAAAAGACGTTATACAATCAACAAATACATAACAAAAAATGACATTGATGTGCATCGTTTGATCTGCAAAATAGTAAATCAACACAAGTGATATCTAGTAAAAATATGCAAATTGTACATTCCTATATTTCCATTCAAACAATTCATATGTGATGTAACCAACCCCACTATCCCATAGAAAGGGGGTTAGCCATTCTCCAACTCTAGATCCCAGCATACAGTTATGGGAACGAAGCCTATAATTTTCCACTTCTTGTTTTGTACAATTCACCTTACACTTAGATTAACCTCTGCCATCACACCCGTCTTGCAGAGACGAACTTGGTGATGTGAAATCTTACCTTGACAAGATCTTCAAATTAGTAAATCTTACATCTCAGGGAACAAACTAATTTTATCAAACTTGTTTCCCTTTGAAACATGACACTCTACCGTAGGTCCACACATCAGTCAAGTGCATGGAGCAATCAGGGTTAATCTAACTTGCTTGATGCATTCCCACTTCTCTTTGTCTGACCGCAAATATCTGACCTTATCGTAGTTGATCTTGGAATCTTCCCTGATAAACCTCCTCACCATAGCAAAAATTCCTACCTTAGATCTAGTTTAGTGCCCAACCTCCCAGGGTCTTACTCTCCATCCTTCAACAGAGTGAGGGTCAGCAGTCTTCTCTAGTAGCGGTATTCTTCTGCACCCGTCCTGACTTCCGAACTTTGACCTAATCTTGATAGCATGACTTCACAAGGGATTCATTTCTAACCAACCACTATGTTGTGTGATCTCAACAACTAGTCTGGGGTCACTACACGTGGGGTCCATTTCTAATGAACCACTTCCCTATGCCATCTCAGCAATCAATCAGGGGTCGCCACACGTAGGGATTACCTCTATAATGTAAGATAAGGTGCACACAATCTGTGTTATAGGGTTAGAGAACTCCTCCCATCGTTGCATCGAAGTGGCTCTCTGCCTTCACTACGAATCAACTAGGTGATCACTTCCTTGCCATCTCCAATGCATTAGAGGAAGGACTTTATGCTTGCAATGGAAATAGGTCTTAGCCCTAGATTGATCATCTTGAATTGGTTTCCTTGACCATGGCTTTGCCTCAAAGACTCCACAGACCCCCTGATCAATGTCGTTGCTTCAGACTAATACCTTTTGGTATTTGAGACATTCTCTTGTGCCACCACTCCTAAGCTTAGATATTAGATTCCTCAATGTGTTATTTCCCCTCCTATTTTCCTCAAATTCAGATGACGACTTAGAGGCATGGCAGCTCAGGCTCTCTAACGGCCATTATTCCCCACGATTTTGGTGTGAACCCCTGAAGGGGTTATACCTCTCCTCTGACACGTCATTTGTGCAAGGACCCCTCTTGAGCCTGCAAGCAGCTCCATGCCATTGTGCATAATCTTCCAATGGTTGACTACCAATGTGAGGATACTAGGAGTAGATACCGAGTCTGCTTAAAATGTAAGGTTGGAAAAGCCTTCCTGCAACGGCCTCGAGATACCCTCACAATTAGAAGTAGAAATAAATCTGTCAACTCCCACATTGCATTCTCCATATAGTAACAGATGTTAGAAGTGGACACATCAAGAATCAACAAGAACATTTAGACCCTTTCCATGTAAGTGGTCCACATGTAACCTTTTACATCAATAAAGGGCCTTTGAGCCCTATGTTTTATTTTAATGTTTCATCTAGACTCTTACAACATTCACTATGGCTCGTAAGGTGACCTACTAATTCTTTGTACTTAATTATGTGTTGTTTTTCAGTAAAGTTAAGCATGTGATTCAGAACAGTGTTCAACTCAGGGTTATCTCTTAGTGATTATTATCATACGCTTCATTATAGTTTTTGTTCATTCAATGCTTTGTGATAAACACCAACAAATCATTGACATAGAACTCTACTTCCATCTCATAAGCTTGTGCTCACTTGGTTAATCATTACTTTAACAAAAAATTAACACCTTGCATTTGGATCTATTGTTTCTCATCCAAGTTTAATTCTTTTAACTTTCTATTTTGCTATCTGTTCTTCACACCCTGTTTAAACTGCTTGTCTGAAATTTTGATTTTCAATCTTGCATCTCTTGTTACATCTTCAACAAGTTCTACTCTTTATGCTCACTGACTTTATACTTCAACTAAATTTCAATACTAAATAAGTTTAAATACAAACAATCAACCTTCCATATTAGAAATAGAAAAAGAACCATCATTTTCACAAGTTGACATAAGAAATAGAAAAAGGCGCTATACAGTCCATAGATACATAAAAAATATTCACATTTAAGTGAATTGTTCGATCTACAAAATAGTAGATCCATGCAAGTAATCTCCAATAAAAATATGAAAACTTGACAGGGCTATGTTTTCATTAAACATTCCAAATTTGTATCTTAGTGATCTCAAAAATATCTCTCCAAAGTTAAAACAAACATGACATCTGCAACAATTTCCACAAAAAATCTTCTTGAAGCCTCGAAGGTTAAATCAGGTTATCCACAAGAAGTAGTGGTATATCGCCAATAGAATTTGTATTTGGAGAAAGTGAGAAAACATTTCCATTTTCAGTAACATCATTGAAACCTTCAACCAACTTTCCATGGAGCCCAAATATTTCTGAGAGGGAGGCACCATCGCCAATTGTTATTGTGCATAATCCAGTCACCATATCATATAGATTTAGTTGCACTTCCATACAACCCAACATAAGTAGGTTTCCTTCCACTACATGAAAAGGTACGTTGCCTAGGAATTTACTATTTATATCCATTAAGATAGTACGAAGCTATCTCCAACTCAACCCCCATTATCTTCAAAATATTCTAAGCTTCATCCAATTGAATCTTGGCCAAATTCAAAAAAAATTATCTCTTCAAGCGACCAAACAAACATTGACCTATTGTTTACAACACAAACTGGTTGGTTCCAGTATAATACTAATGCCATACATCATATGTCAGGGATAGGAACAAATGGAAAACCCTACTAGATTCTTAAAACATCCAACCAATAGATAATGTATCCATAAGAAGGGTAATCATCATAATCTTTGTCAAAATATAACTAGAAAAAATTTCCTTTGTGAAAGATAGCCTCCTTTGGGGGTGTTACACTACCAAAAGGAGGTTTCATCCTTTTCAAAACCATGTCAAGACTTACGCAAATAAAAAAAAGTTGTTTCCATGTTTTTGCACCCATGTTTCAGCATAACCCAATCATATTTTCGCAAACTAAATTATTGCAACAAAGAGAAGAATCCCCAGTATCCAACAGTAACATTTCTAAGATTTCTAAAGGTCTTTGTAAAAGGGTTTACAATGAAATAATTCATAGAATGCAAAGGGCTTCCATGCATAGGGAAAAAAATCTTCAATCAAACTATACATTGAATTTTGTATCTAGAGTGCAGAAAAGGAAAAACCAACCAATATATTTGTCCTTTCTCATTAAGGTAACATCCAACAAAGAAACTATCCTCGATACCAGCTGGCAAAGAAATAAATCGAAATTCTCTATCGGCATATTGATTGCAAGAAGCGAGAAAAATAGGGTTTTCAAAGAGAATATTTTATTCTTTACAAACCAACCAAAATTTTATCAGCACCCATAAATGAAGACAATGAAATTTAAGCTTAAGAATCTCAAGTGCAAAAATCTTCCAAATACTTAGATCCATCAGATAACCAACAAATTTCTTGAAACCAATTTAATATTTCACATTACATTGCAAAGGATAGAATCCTTAGAAAATACTCATCTTATTAAACATGAAAATTATCATATTAAAAAGGCCCAAAAAAATATCCTTCACAAACATTTATCACATTACATTGCAAAGGAAATCCACGAAATAGA
>APFE030663073.1:188173-198795 GCA_000404065.3 Pinus taeda
GATAATAATATTCGTTGTGTATGGATATTTGAGACTCTTATCAATTTATTATCTTATATGGTTGTGAATTCTAAGCTGATTCTAAGTTGATAGCATTTCAGGAAATAACTTATAAACTCAAAATTAAAAGCAATATCTCATAATTTATCCTCCAACAGAAACTTGGTTTTCCCCTATTGAGGGCATGGTTGTGATTAGATATATAATGTCTAAGAACAAGATAACCAGATTTCTTATTGGTGTCATCATGATAAGCCATACTTACTTTCTGACCCAAAATGCCCACAAAAATTACAATTTCATGGATCCAAAAAAACTCATATAAAAAATTGTTCACATCAAAGAAAACTAAGAAAAAGATGGAAAGAGAAATATTTTAAAGATTTCTTCAAAATATAATCCAAAATCATATGTTTCTCAAGGAGGTTGCCATTCAAATTCTACATCTCGACTAAATTGTTATGCAATAAAATAAAAGATCATTGGCAAAAGCATGAGAATATATTTCTAATAACACACAAAAAAATTCCAATATTTTTAATATTTGAAAAAATCTCTACTAGTTAAATAGTAAAATATGGTATTGGAGAATCTCCAAAATATTGTAGGTAGAAAGAAATTTTGATTTATAAAAATTTGTAATTTTTCTTTTTTTAAAATATTTTTTAGCACACCCACATTATATTATGGTTTAAAATATTTTCTACACTATTAAACCTTTTAGCATATCAATACTATAGTGATATATTACTCTATAATTTTTTTTAATAAAAAACTAATTTCAAATATTAATTTATTTTTTTAATATCTAATATATTAAAATGTACATTAATAATTTTTTTTTTATATCCATATAACTAATTACCCTTATCTTAAAAAATCATCCTTTATCTTACAAAAAAATCAGTAATACCCAAATTAATTAAAATTAATAATCACTTTTTCCATATTATATAAAGTGTAATACTAATAATTTAAAAAAAATAAATTATATTTTAAGTATACATATAACCTTTCTAATTGCTTCGAGATTGACAACCGTACTTTCCTTTGTTTTATTAATTTCATGAAGAATCACGTCAGTTATATAACCATCGAAATCTGCAAAGTTTTAAATAATAGTATCGTGATCATGCCCATAATGATGAGCCACTACCTTAGTCCTAATGCCCTTGCATTTTAAAACCACCACTCGTAGACCATGGTTGTTAATAAATGTTGAAAATAGATTCCTCTCTGCATATGTGGTGGACCACACGAAAAGGTTGCCTTAGGCAACATTGCAATGCATAAATAAACAAGTTTCATGTAGAGCATTTAAAGCTCTTTTAGACACTGTTTGTATACAAACTAATATTTCGTTTAAAAAGGGTAAAGAGAGTTTAGGTTAGGACGAACTATTAATATTATTAATATTATATATAACTATCTAAATATGGAGGTTATTAATCATTTTTAGAAAAATTATAATGTTTAATAATAAAAATATAATTTTATTTCTATAAGCAAAATATAAATGTTTTGATTTTTTAGAGATTATTTATATTGAAAAGAATTTAGGTGGGAGGGAGGCTATGCAATTTGAACTAGGGTTTGAGTTAGGGTTTGGTGCTGGTAACCATGGTGGGTCGTGGAGGAGGGAGCTTTGCTTCCTCCTACAGTCCGATAGTTGCGAACATAAGCAAGGAAACTGATCTGCGTCGCTTCAAGAAACCAACGGAGGTGATAACTGAGGATACTAACACAGGGAATATCAAACCTCATGAATAGAGAGAAAATCATGAGGAAGATAACGGGGAGAAGAGGAAAGAGGGTAGCAATAACAAATTTGCACCCTCCAGGGCGACAAGGATCTACAAACCCAAGTCAATCGTTTTAAGTGACCGAATGCTATAGGTGCACAGAGATCACAAGGAAGAACAAGTGATCATATGAAAATTTATGGGAATTTCGCCGACGAAGAAGGCCTTACATGCATGGATAAGGTACCATTGGAAACCTAAGGGGGAAATAAATCTTCACCTTAGATCCAAGGGCTTCTTTACGGTGGTGTTCACGAGCTTAGAAGATAAATACAGAGCATTTGAAGGAGGACCCTATTTTTACACTGCTACAGGACTTTAAATGCGACCATAGGTGATGAATTTTTCCCCAGAATGAGAAATGTTCACTTCAGTGTCGATATGGATAAGATTATACTCCATTCCTTTAGATTATTAGCTGGCGGAGTCTCTAAAGGCTATCGACAACGAACTAGGGCATTTTATAAAGACGTCAGAGGTGACATAATACACTTCCTTCGCCTGGATTTGTGTGGAAATGGACTTATCCAGGGTACTCCCAGACGAGATCATTTTAAAATTTTATGATGTAGAATGGGTGTAGGTGGTGGGCTATCAGCATGTCCCATTTAGGTGCCATATGCCATGAACATGGGCACCTATACAAAGACTGTCCATCAAACAAACTGGAGAGCAACAAAAAAACAACCACAAGCAAAGATCCCGAGGGTTTCACTAAGGTGGGGGGTAAGGGGAAGGAAGGAAAGTAGTACCAAAAGAAAATCAACGAGGATGGGCAACTGAGCCACAATAGTTTCAAAATATTAGATGAAGAAGTTGGAAACAACAGGGAAAACCAGAAATCGAAAACTAAAACCAATGAGAAGGATAGGGATACTAGCATGGAGGACATACCAGAGAACAACCAGCAACAAGATGATCTACTGAGAATTGTGGATCTCAGTAGGGACCATGAGATGACCCCAAGTGAGGCGGGAACTGAGGACCATGAATTAAAGGAGATTCTTAAGAGGGAGAACTTGGATCTAGAAATGTTTCTGGAGTAGGGTAGTACCAAAGGAGTTGACTCCCTACCAAAAGAGGAGCTTGACAGGGTTCAACAGCTCTTCCTATGGAGATCCCAAGCTAAGGGTTCTAGAGTCAAAGTAAACCATGACATCCAGGAAAAAAGAGGGATGAAGGCAATGGAGGAAACACCGGGGCACTATTCCAGGAACCCGAGTAGGAAAAGAGGAAGGAAGAGACAGAATGAGCTGCTGACAGAATGTGGAAAACTCATGATCAACTCAGGTAAGATGAAAGATCTCACTAGTTACTCATTTACAAAACTTTTTTAATGAAGATAACAACTTGGAATATTAGGGTCCTAAGAAGTAAAAGGAAACAAAGAAATCTCAACAGTAGAATAAAAGAAGTAAAACCAGATATGGTTTTCATTCAGACAACAAAGTGCTTGATGGATAAAAATAGAGAAATGCATGGCAAATGGTTAAGCAAGTATAAGTATCTAGAGGTAAAGGGAGATAAGTCAGTAGGAGGGATTCTTACGCTTTTGGATCACCAAAAACTTGAAATCCTAGTAATACAACCTGTGGGTGATAAGGAGATTTACATGATTACAAATGTCTATGGTCCTCAAAAATTAGAAGACAAACTCAAGTTTCTCACTTCCTTTGAGGAGCTAAGGGAGAGATATCCTAATATGCCCTAGATTCTAGCAGGGGATTTCAATATGATCAAATCTCTTACAGAGAAAAAAGGGGGTACCAGAACACTAGGAAGAGACTCCATTGACTTCCAGAACTTTATAAATAACATGAGATTAGTGGATGCTGAAACAATAAATGGTACTTTCACCTGGAACAACAAGAGTGGAGGGGTTTCTCAAGTTGCCTCTAGACTAGATAGATTCATGATCCCAGAGGACCTATTTCTCACAGGCCCTGACATGTCAGCTTTAATCCTTCCTTTTGGAGGCTCAGACCAATGGCCTATCTAGCTTGAAGCCACTTTTATGGCTACACCGAGGAACAGACCTTTTAGGTTTGAAAATGTCTCGCTCTCTCACCTTGACTTCACCAGCAACATTGAGAAATGGTGGATGGAAGATTTTCCCTTTCAATGCACTAAAATGTTCATGCTACAACAAAGACTTAAACACATCAAGGCTAGATTCAAAGATTGGAACAAAAGACAGTTTGGTAACATTGTCAAAGCCAAAAAAGAAGTTGAATAGAAACTTCAGGGTATTATTCAGCTCATAATCATAGATGGTTTTACCAAGGAAAGGAAAAATCAAGCTAATTCTCTTCAGAAGGAATGGGATGATAGGTGCAGGAAAGAGGAAATTTTATGGAGATAGAAATCAAGAGTTCAGCGGATTAGAGAAGGGGAAAGAAAAACAAAGTTTTTTTATAAATCAACTTTAAGTCATAGGTCACATAACAAAATTTCAAACCTCAAAGATCTTCAAGGGAATGAGCTCGTCACCCACAAAGAAATGGAATCTGTCCTAGTACAACACTTCCTTAGCATTGCAAAGGATTCTCTCCTAGATAGGTCACAGCTCATTAACAAATTCACAAGGTACATTCCCAAGCTTGTAACAAGGGAAGACAATCATAATCTTAATAGGCCAGTGTCTGAAGATGAGGTCAGTGAAGCCATCAATGAGATGAAAAATGGGAAAGCTCCTGGCCCGGATGGTTTCAATGTGGACTTATTCAAAGCATGCTGGAAAAAAGTCAAACAAGACATCCATGATGCAGTGGAAGACTCAAGAATATCCAAATCGGTCTTAAAGGTTCTCAATGCCTCTTTCATAGCTTTGATTCCAAAGAAGGAAAAAGCTATGACATCAGACAGATTCAGACCGATAGCTTTATGTAATGTGGTGTAAAAGATTATTTCCAAAGTGATCGCTAATAGACTCAAGCCCCTTCTTCCAGCTCTTGTCTCAGAGGAGAAAACTGGTTATGTGGAAGGAAGACAAATTCTCAACAAACTCATACAAGATCATGAGATGGTACAATCTCTTAAGACTACAAAGCAAGCTAGTATGATCATACAACTTGACCCAGGGAAAGCTTATGACAAGCTAAGTTGGTCTTACATCAGGGCAGTGCTGAAAGCTTATGGTTTTGATCACAATTGGATCATATGGGTTATAGCCCTTGTATCCATGGCCAATTTTTCTATCTTGCTTAATAGCGCGCCCTTAAGAACCTTCATGCCTTCTAGGGGTCTGAGACAAGGAGATTTGCTCTCCGCCTTCCACTTTGTGCTCATGATGGAAGGGATAGGAAGAGCAATAAAAATGGAATGCGCTAAGGGAAGAATCTAGGGTTTGAAACTCACCATATATGGAGCTACTTTAACTCACCAACAATTTGTGGATGGAACTATGTTGTAGGGCATTCCCATGGTTAAGGAAGCCAAAGCTTTTAAACAAATCTTGAATGACTTTGCTATGGCCGCTGCTACAGAGGTAAGCCTTGACAAATAAAAAGTTTCCTTTTTTAACACTGACATTTCTATTCAGAGAAAGCTTATTAGAATTCTAGGGTTCCAAAGGGATCAGTTACCCTATAAGTACCTTAGAATGCCCTTTCTAGACAAACCTCTAAGGAGGGGAGTGTGCGAGCCGGTCATTAACAAACTGCAGGATAGGGTTAGGAAATGGACATGCAGATCTTTAAATTTAGCAGGGCACCTTGTGCTCACAAAAGCTGTCCTGTAGGCCATACCCATTTTCATGATGTCAGCTCTTCCTACTCCTAAATGAGTTTTGGAATAAATCGGGAACATTCAAAGGGATTTTCATTGGGGCAAAGGAGAAGAGAAAAATAAATGGGATTTGGTAGCTTGGGATAAGCTTTGTAATCCTAAGGCCCATGGAGGTTTGGTGCTTCATGACCCTGAAACCCTCACCAGAGTTTCGGGTGCAAAGTTTTGGTGGAGGTGGCTTAAGGAACCAGCAACCCCATGGGCCAAGCTTTGGAAATAGAAATCTGCAAATAATTGGCAAGAGAGGGATCATATTCGAATGTCTGGGCTTATCAAGGGCTCCCACATTTGGAATCTTGCTTGGGAAAATAGAGGCATTGTCCAGCAACACAAATTCTAGGAGATCAGAGCTGGGAACATAGAAAAAATTTTGGAGGAAAACTGGTAGCAAGAACCAAAATTGTTTAGGGAAGAACTAACCAATATCAAGAATGATACTGAGAACAAAGTTTTATGCATGGTAAGTGACTTCTGGGATCAGGTAAGGAACAATGGAAAATGGAAAGTGTGGAAGGATGTAGACTACAGGGAAGAGAGCCCATTGAAAGCTCAGGTAGACTCTCTTGCTATGGACTTGGAACAGAGGAAGATTCTGGTATCATCCTCGTCTCACCAGATTAGATGGGTAAGAAACACAGAAGGTAACTTTAACCTCAAAGAAGTCAAATGAATAGCCCTAGTGTTTGATTATCAAAACCTCGACAAGGTATGGAAGGACCTTTGGCAGAACCCGCATTGGATGAAAATAAAGTTATTTTTTATGTGGTTGGTTCAACAAAAGAAAATTCTAACTTGGGAAAATATTCTGAAGGGAGGTTTTGTTGGCCCATCCAAATTATATCTATGTGGTTCACAAGAGGAGACGATGGAACACTTACTCAACCTTTTCCCATTCACCTCTACCTTGTGAGATTGAGTGGCCTCAGTATTTAGAAAAACTGACAGGGATGGCCTCGATATTACCAACACTTTGAATAATTAGAGGAAAGACTTCTCAGGTAATGAGATCATCGACAAAGCTTGGAATCTGGTTCCAGGATTCTTAATCTGGGATGTCTGGAAAGAACATAATGGCAGGATTTTCAAGAACAAAACTGGCCCAACCCAGAACACTATTGTACAAATAATAAGAAAGCTCAAAGACATTGTTGGTGCCATGTTAGGGAGACCTCCTGAGACCCTGACTCTGCCCCAGGACACTAGTATACTACTACAATTGGGCCTCCAAGTGCTAGTTCCCCAGAGCATACACAAAGATGTGAGCCAGATAAATGCTAGTAAAGACATTTAGCAACCTCCTACTCATGGTTTCTTAAAAATTAACATAGATGGAGCCTCTAAAGGTAACCCATGGATGGATAGTTTTGGGGGGGGTCATCAGAGATGAGAAAGGGTGCATAAAGGACATCTTTCATTATCATTTGGGGACTACCACTAATAACATGGCGGAGCTCATGGCCTTAGAGCAGTGCCTGTGAATATTAATTGAGTCAAACTCTCATAATTCCATCATTGAAGCAGATTCTGAATTGGTTATTAATGCGGCCAAGAAGATTTGTAATGGAAAAACACCTGGAAAAGTTTCAAAACATTTATAGCTTTGCAGGTCTTTCAGCGAATTCACTCCCATCTACAAACCCTGAGAATGGCCAACTTCATTCACGTGCGAAGAAAAGAAAATATGCTAGCTGATTGTCTGGCGAATGAAGGGGTGTCTTGCAAGGAAAGTTATAGCAGGTATGCTTGGGATTCAACACCCTCGGGAAAATTGTGTGAGGATTTCCAAAGATAGGTGGCCAAAGACATGGAAAACTTCCAAACTATTAGGGATGAAAAAGAAGGAAGACTAGTGGTAGCAGGAGAAAGCAGAAGCATAAATCATTCTTAACCATTGATCCCCAAAGGAAAAAAATATAAATAGAAAGAAAATGCTCAGAACAGAGCTTTCTATAGGGGAGAGGCACTTGGTAAACAACAGGCCACTTAGAAGGTCGCTGACCATAGATCTTGACAACCTTCATCATCGAATGTCCATTGGGTGGAAAAGTAATCGAAGGTTAACTATAAAAGTGGACCCGAAGTTTTTTAGATTTGCGGTTTATAATATTCATCAGGTTCGAAAGGAAGGTAAAGATCATGCAGGTTTTTATTTTGATATCTCGGAGGATTGTTAGATTAGCAGGGGTTTAATCGTGTGGTTCTCAGGTTCTCAAAGTGATTAAAGCTTAAGCTTCAAA
The DNA here is from genome assembly GCA_000404065.3 of Pinus taeda. Lineage (NCBI taxonomy): Eukaryota > Viridiplantae > Streptophyta > Pinopsida > Pinales > Pinaceae > Pinus > Pinus taeda. Next base: position 195,999 of record APFE030663073.1, read on the forward strand.
CCGGACCCAAACATTTATAAACTAATGGCTCACAATCCTTATCAGGTCCATGCACCGGGTAAAAAAGGTGCATGTTGCCGAGATGACAGTGTTTATGACCATCGGATCTCACGAGATCTATATCGAAGGGACATCGGGCCTCAACATAGGAGGAGGCTAGGCCCAAAAACGGACCCAAAGACTGAGCTCACCTTTGAATCGAATTCTATAATAACCGTCGGATCACTGGGGGTCTCGTTGAATGGCCATCGGGTTGGATCATGGATTGTGACCTATTTTGTAAGCCTCAGGTTGAGGGTTTTGGATCTATTTCAGGTTATGTAGTTGGTTACTCTTTATAGGGTTAGCCGTTGATGGTCCTTACATTTGTAAAGACATGTAATGTAATATTTCTTGTGGTTAATAGAAGGCTCCACTCTTATTTGACCAAAAAAAAAAGAATTTAGGTGGAGAGGACAACAATTATTTTGAAAACCATCAAATATAAATTTAGTTCACAATTTTTTTTATGTAACATTATATTTACTACTAAAGTTATAATTGATTTCATTTCATTTTATTTTTATATTTATTTAAAGTTAAAGAAAATAAAATTTTGAAAACTCATTTTTTTGAAAATATAAATAAGTTTTACATTTTCTGAAAATTTGTTATCACGGAAGAAAGTTGATAGGTTTTCAATTAAGATTGGAATATAAAATCATTTTAATTTGTTTTTGTTCGAGTCAATATTTTCAGTAATCACACTGGGCTTTTGTAAATCATAAACTCAAAATATCATTGTTTGCATTTCTAATTTTGGTGATAAACACACCATTTATATAATTATAACACCATTATGATTGACCCTCTTTTAACCAAGTTATATGAAGTTATTTTGGAAAATAATATTATGGTTATGTTGTAGCCAAAAACGAGTTAAAGGCCATGTCTAATTTAGGATATATCATTTAGCTATGGATCATATTATTATCCTTGGGATCACTACAAACAACTATCACAATAATATAACCAATTTTCAATGTACTTTCTTATAACTTTTAAGGTAGCTCCTCGGATAAGCCTTTGGATTAAGCTAGAGTAACCAAAATTTCTTTTCAAGCTCACAACCATTGCAATATAGTTGTATGAAAACAATATTTTTGATTTTAGCGACATTGGGTGCTCATCGAATGAAAGTAATTATAATATAAGAGTTAATAAAGGTTGTCCTCTACTTGTTTTGACATATACATTAACAATATAGAAGATTGTTCATAAGAAGAAAGTTGGGTTTACAATTCGGCCCAACTCTAGTTGGTATACTCATAATCCCCCATATTTATCTTGATAATATTGTTCTTATGACAAGGTGTCTCCATGATCTCAAGAAACAACTACAAATTGTTAAGGATTTCAATTCCAATGTATATGGCTCTTAACAATGACAAAATAAAAGTTATGATAACTAAATATGAAAAAATCAATTATGCTAATTTTTCATATAACAAAAGTACTTAGAGGTAGTGACGGCATACAAATATATCATAATTGATATTTTCATAAGCATGCTGCAACAATGGCATTGAGGAAAGGATAAATCAAGGGTAGGGAGATTAGTATCGTTTGCAAACAATAAAAATTTGGCTATGGGATAAGAAGAAGCTCCTCCTTAAGATTCTCACCATTCCTATTATCATATGTGGTTGTGAAAACTTTGGGGCTCTAATATCTCTAGAAAATAGTGAATAAAAGATAGAGAAAGCCCAAAATGTGTTATATAATTTATATAAGTTAATAATCAAACCAAATTCACCCTATCCTTTCATCCTCATGTAGTCTAGTTTTCTCTCACCTCCATGATATGTCTAGATATCTAATATACAATACCAAGATAAACAACATCAAAGACAATAGGCCTCCTAATATTGCTTCAAACTTTAGTAAAAATGGACAACAAGTCACGACATATTGGAATAATATATCAATTCTTTGCGAAATCGTTGGGGTGCAAACAAATAGGTCACTCCAAAGAAGAATGATAATATTTTGAAATATAGTTTTAGTTTGTCTAATAGTTAAGAACATGTCTTTCCTACATGGAGTTCATAGGCTCAAAAGTAAACCAAGGTAGAAATTCTACATGTTGAGTGATTAATATTGTCATGTTATGATGAGAATTGAAGGTTAGGAATTCCTCTACAGTTGGACCCTCATATGGGAGTGTCTCTAGATGCATTGATTCTTGTTATGTTACAATTTCTTACTAGTTTTCTTGTAAGATATAATTTGTTACCAATATTTTTGTATCTATATGTCTAACTAGTGTAAAGAAGAAAATTAGCATCTCTAAAATAAGGGAAATCTTTGATGAGATCCATAGTGAATCATGGGTTTTAATCATTGTTAAATGTTATGGACCAAAACAATTTACAATTGTTGTAACACTAAAATGGTTCAAGATGAAAAGCACTTTCTTTCAAATTCTCAAACAAACACCCACATTAGATTTTAATCTCAAAATATTTGTTACCCAACCTTTCTAACCTTCTCATGATTTAAAGATACTACTATTAAAACATTTTGAGTAAACAAGTAGAATTTTAAAGATGTCCACCCATGTTATTCATTTTTTTGGTTAAATTTATAAATATTTGTTTTTATCATTATAAGTATAAATGCATTTTAACTTTGATTTTATCAAACATTAAAAAAAAATGCATTTTTTCTTCAAAATTAATTTATAGAAAATAATTTTCACCTCTTTAAATATAATTTATTTAATCACATTATAAAATTAAAATTAAAATAACTTTTC
>APFE030663073.1:199945-216693 GCA_000404065.3 Pinus taeda
AGAAAATTTAATATATATTTGTTTTGACATATTTAATAAAGACTTCCCTATGTACGAGTGTTTAGGAGAGGAGACATTAATTTGTCACGTTAAGTTGTTTTAAAGACCACATCAATTTGATATGGATTTGTGGGCTTCCATGTAGACTTCCTTTAAAAGTAAATGATATGCAGTTTCCTTAAACGATATCATCAATTCGTCATCGAGCTATAGACTTTGTTTCAATGTATTTCAACAGTTTAAAGAATTATACATTCATAAATACCGCTCGTTTAGACTTTGTTTTAATATTTCTCCACTAGAATTGTGGAGTTGTTAACATCAGCTCTAAAGAATTTATGGAATTGGTTTCCTTGATTCAAAATTATAGGTCGTATTGAAAATTTATGGAGAATGATTAAATTTTATATGTGGTAGGGAAAAGGATATTTATATTATTTGTTTTTAATAGTAAAATTCTACATATTTAAAGATAAATTTATTTTAAATATTAAATATTCTTAAGATTAAATTTTAAGGGATTTTTAAGTGGGTGGAGTGTTGGGTTAAGGTAGTCTTTGCTTTGGTAAGGTTAAATCGTTTATTTAATCAAGTTTGGTATTTTGTTTTAAGTCTCAATTTTTCTGGGCATTTTAATATTGATAAGATATATGTCTTTTTTAAGGGGCATAAATTTGAGAAAGGCGAAGGTAATTCAATATGTTGTTGTCTATATTGAGTCTATTAGGGTTTCTTTGGTTTGGGAAATGGTATTTCAATTAGCATCACTGCCCTGTTGGTAATATACAAGACTAGTTTATGGTTTTTTTTTTCCTTTGTCAAGTTGTCATGAAGAAGCAGGGTGGTAGTGCTAGAAGCCACTACTATGCAGAGGTGGTGGTTTGTGTGCTTTAGAAAGCACCTCAGGGATTTCTATATTGTTCCCTCTGTAGGGGGACTAGGGTCTGATGCATGGGGTGAATTTGGTTGGACATAGGCCCACATGTGGTAGATTTTTTATTGTGGCATGTCCTCAATGTCCCTTGTTGGGTCAACAATTCTCAACCTTTGAACAATTTGTGCTTGAAAAGAAGTAACCATGTATATAATGCCAGATGAGAGGAAAGAAGCTAAGAGAGGGGCTACATATTATTGAGATTAGTCTCTAATGTGGAAATATCGTGTGCAACAAAGAGTTAAGGGATTCTTTTAACACTCTCAGGAGATGGCATCTTACCTTATTAGGAAGAAATTTCCCAAAACAATGTTGAAAACCCCATGTATAGGGCCCTCCTATCTGATATAGAGGTCTTACTTGAGTGGGCTAATTGGATCTCAGACACTTGGAAAAGAAAGCTTTAGTTGAGTTAATACTTGCAAACTATAAACCTATACTGGTAGAAGAAATTCATTCTAGTGCATACATTAATGAACCCACGGGAGAATTAGAACGATATCATGCATTAAATTGATCACATTTTCGTCCATCTGGGTAGAATGGATATTAGGATTCATAATATTGAGCGGTAGTTGGGTACTCCTAAGAAAATGATTGCAACAAAAGAGGGCTCCGAGGAGCCTGTGTGGATTTCTACTTCAAATATTAACCCATCTGAATGTTTTCTTATGACTAATTCTTCTATGTAGTTTTCGACCACAGTTTCTCTTGGTTTTGTATCTTGGGAAAGGTCCACAATTACCTTCTAGATTGTCTTGTTTCTTTTTTCTTACAACTATATTTACCCTCTCTTCAAGGAGTTTTTTCTAGTTATGGTCAAGTCTCCCCAGTGAGAGATTAATCATCAATGAATCTTTTGACGTAATTACCACTTTTCGACAATAATAGAAATCCACTTCATAAAAAAAAATATAATTAAATGTTTTACTTTATATTATGCAATATCCTGATAAATTGATTCTACATTGCCATTGAAGGTGGAAAATATTATTTTTAACATGTTTAAGGAAATGGTTGAAAAGAAGAATCATTGAGATATCATTCTTTAAATTCATTGGTAAACTGGAAAAAAAAAAGACTTTCATATTCGTCTACTAGAGTTTTCATGCTGTGAAGTGTCGATGCATTGATCACCACAACTTTTTTGAGCAATGTTGCACATGGGACTTCATGGTTATTATGCACAAAAGGTAAGCAATCATGACATTGTTTGGAAATAAATTTCATATGTGTTTTGTGCAATCAATGATAGGTTATTTTATTAATTGGAAATATAACTCTAGACTCTTGAAAGTTGTAGGGATTTTTGTGTAGAGTAATTGATTATTTCAATTCAAGATTTTGCACGGTTTCTATGCAATAATTGTTTAAAAACATACATGAGAAATTTACATATTAAAAATAAAGAAACCATGTTTATCAATAAAATAATATTGCAGGGATGTTGTTACTCTTGAAAAGAGAATGCATGTGAATCTTTCACACAAAAAGATTTAAGAATTTATACTACATTTCATAACGAATGCATGTGAACTTTTCATTGTAAAAGATAAATAAACATATTACTTTCTTGAAAGAAAATTCCATGGTAAAAGATAAAGAAATCAGATTACTTTACTAAAAGAAAAATTGCATGGTAAAAGATAAGTTAGGAATATTATTTTCACATGTGAAACCTCCACACAAAAAGATTAAAAAATCATGATACTTTTCATCAAAAGAATGTATGTAAACTTTTTTTGTGAAATGAGAAAGAAAATAAGTTATTTCATTAAAGAAAAGATTGTCAAGGAAATTACATCCATTATATCTGAATTCTTGAAATAAATTTCTATGGTAATTCTTGGAAAGAAAATACTAATTGCATGCATCATTGTATTAGATTCCGAAGTGAAATATCTTTACATACATTATTAGATCCTTGGAGAAAAGAAAATTTAATTAGATTAATTTGTTTGGAAGGGTTTTCATGAATTTGTATTCATATATTACCCATGTTGTTTATTTAAATAATGCAAGGATTGGAGTGTAGAAAGACTTGCATGGGAGTTTTGTGCATGAATTGATGAAAAGTGAAGACTCTATATGAACAAAAATGCATGCTTGTTTCATGAAAAGATTATGTGCACAAATGTAAGGATCTTTGTGTTAGAAAAAAATACATGTTGCATGCACAAAAGGGTAGTCATTATGATATATACAATATGTGTAGATAGAGAAAGTTATTATGTTGATTTTTTTGAAAAGAATAATCTCTTAAAAAGATTCCTAGCTAGATGGATTGTGTACATTTCTTGATTTATGTGCATAAAAGGTTAAGTTAACCTTGTTATTATTGTCTGGGTTTTATGTAAAAAATATGGTTATCTATGGTAATTTCTTTAAAAGGAATCATGAGAAACTTGCATGTAGAAAGATAGATAAACGAGGTTATATTAACTTTATTCTGAAAAAGAAGTATGTATTTGTTTACATCAAAATAATAGTGAATGATGGTCAAATTCTAGAGAAGGGAATATGTGTTGCGTACATTAAAGAAGGGCTATTATGATAAGCTATTGCGTGTACAAAGAATAGTCAATTGTGTTTTAGAGATATATTCTTCACATGGATAGAAGAACTATTGAGCTATATTTCTTTAGAAAAAAATTACATGTGATTAATTTTATGTTATCATAACTTTATGTTGGTTTCTTTTGGAATAATATCATGTATATGCATGCAATATCTATATTAGCTTTCGTTTGGAAAAAAATATACATTTGTATGTGCAAAATAATATCATGTTGTGTTAGCCTATATTGGAAAAGATTATTTGGGAAAGAAGATGAATTTACATGCACAAAAACCATAGTAATATGTTGGTAATGTTAGTCTGCTTTATTTCATTAGTTTTATGGAAAATCTAACATGTTTTTGCATGCCCTATTGTGTTAGGTTTCCTCAAAAAGGAAACATGTGTTTGCATGCTCTATTGTGTTAAGCATTGTTATGGGAAGATTCTTTTGGAAAGTATATGCATTTGCGTGCATAGGAACCAAAATTCGTTATGTTAGCTTTCTTTATAGTATTTGCATGCGTACAAAGTAATGGTTAAATGGATAGTTCTTTTAATAAAGTTTATGTAATTCACATGCACTAATATCATAAATGATGTGTTAGTTTCCTTTAAAGGAATGGTTGGACAGTTGTAGTGATTTCTCTTGCCAGAATGTGCGCTTATGTGAGGGGAATATTAGTTAATGCAATATTTGTTTATAGAAATGAATTGATGGTTATACACTTATAACTAATGCATATGCATGGTTGTTAAGGGAAGTATGTCACAATATTTGGTTTTCATTTCATGAATGTACATTATTATATGGTGAAGCACCGCTAGTATAGATTTATGAATTGGTTTGATTAATACTTGATTTAGTCATGATATCAAAGGTTTTCGACAATAGAAGTTGCAAGAAAAGGGTTGTGACAAATAAAGATGGATTAAGTTACCATTCTAGAAGGAAATAAGTTTGTGGTATAAGCAGATTGAACAAATTCCGACTACGAGATAATCCACTGATCGCAAGAACTAAGCCCTAAAGACACATTGCTTAAGCATTTGTGGGTAAATGATTTCTTGATGATTGTAATAACTTATAACAAGTTACGTTGTTTTTGAGATGATATTCTTTGTAATATTTTATGACAATGGTCATGAGATGGAATCCAACCAATGAGTGAGGGGTGAACACCCTTATGAGAATTTAATAATAAAATTAAAGATTTGTTGGTTTTCACCCTACAGGGTTTCCACGGCATATCAGTGTCTAATGATGTGGTTGCCTATTTTGCCATTTTTATGATTTTGATTCCTTGCATGATGCGATGTTTATATTATTAAGAATATGATTATCTAACTGAGTTAGAAGAATCATGGAATTGATGCAAGGTTACATCAGAAAATTTATGGTAATATGCTACAAGATTGGTTGTTAATGGTTATGTGATTTACTATTCCCTTGCTACAGTTACTCTATGTAAAGATAAAGATTCTATATAATGGTTAAATAGGAATATGGAATAGTAAATTGGATATTTACCATGGGTAAATTGTGTAAAAAAGTTCTAACTCTATACATTTTCATGTGAGGTTACCAAGGGATGTTATAAGTGGTATCAAAGCTAAAGGTTGCACTACTAGAGCCTTTTTGGAATTGATAAGTAGAAAGGTAGTAAATGTATGAAAATAGTGGGCATAAGCTTAGGTACGATTCTAAAAACTATATAATGAAATATGTTGAAGACCAATTTTGACATGAGATTCATGATGCATATTTATAAATGCATTAAATAGCAGTAAGTAATAAAGTAAATTGCAAAAATGTGGTCACAAAATTTGAATCTTGACGAGGATAAAATATAATAAAACCTTTGTTGCACCTATGAACAATCCTACGCACTCACTATTGAAAGTGAGAATTGGCTACCAACCTTTGCAAATATGAAAATATCAATGATACATTTAATGAACATGACTAAAGTTATAATGAACTGATTTTAATGGGTTAATGCATGAATGTAAAATATGTGGAATGTCCTTGAAGAGGATGATAGAGTGTTTCAAAAGGACAATGAAATAACCACTTTAGATGTTAAAAATAAACAATGATTCGAGTAGTGAAACTTGACTGTAATAGCTAGTTGTTGATTAAATCTTTTCATGGCTACATTAATATGGTTGGTAGCATTGATCAATTATTGTTTCATGACTAATTATTAAAACTTAAACGAATGAATTGCTTTTGATTTAATCTTATTGCAAGTTGTGAACAAGTGATTATGGCAGTTGTGTTATGTGTCAGTTTGTTGGTAACAATACACTGTGGGAATTGGAAATGTTTGAATTGTTACCCAAACCTTTATTGAAATATACACATTAATGAATATTTGTATATACTATTATCCATGACAACATTGTATCCATGAAACTAAAATGATTGTGAAAGTGAATACTTGTTTAAACAATGCATATTTATGATTAACATTACTAATTTTACTAAGTAAGAGTATCTTAATGGCAACATGGAAACCTATGAAGGTAAAACATTGCGATGCAAATTGCAACCATAAACCAAAAAGTATAATTTTATGATATGCATGATTATGTTATTTGGAAAATCAGAATGTATACCACCCATATATTAGTTATGTTTCATGTGAATCTAGATATTGTGGAACCATGTTGTATGAATGCATGATGTACATAAATGTTTCTTTTGTTTTAGTGATAATGTGGATATGCTTTACATTGTAAATTAATTTGGGAAACAATACTAAAAGAGAATTTCACATGCTAGATAGTTGTGGACAATTTTAAAAGCCTAGGAGGCCTTGTGTTGATGGTGGTTACATGCCCAGAGGGGTTGATGGTGCTTTCCTTCATTGATTTCCTCTCCCTAGAGATATATGATCTCAGTAAGGGAAAATATTTGGCCAAGATGGTGAAGAGGGGAAAAATTCTAAGGAAACTCTATAGATTTTGGAGCCTATTAGAGGAGGCCCAAAATTCCTCATAGACGGGACACTGTGAGAGGAATAGGTAGGACACTGCCACGAGGAATCTTATATTGGATCCTATGTGGTCATTGGAATTTTTGAGTTGGTTGACCAATGGAATAGCAGACTGGGCCTAGTATGGTCTCTATCAAAGAACTGTCTGGATGTGAAAATGACTCGATCTAGTTGTGGAAACTAGTTCCCATTAGTTGGGAGGACATTCTCTAGCCTAATTTGGTTCTAATAGTAGAACAAATTAACTATGTAATTAATTTTTATGTTAAAATGAATATTCTATATAATTGTTTAAATATTTTATGTACATTTTGATAGGAAATGAGGCTAGTGCTTAGAAAGGAATAACTGGAAGTAGAAGTTCCTTTATTGTACTACTAATATTTTGAATGTCTTAGCAGGGGATAGGATAATATGCAATTGGTGCATTCAATGATCATTTCGATGATTAGAGAGCTAGGTGCTCTCTGAGTACTTTTAGAAGTACTATGTTTTTAGTGGGAGCTAAGATAGTGTGTACGTCGTGCAGTGATTTATCATTTTGATGATTAGAGGGTTGGTTCTATCTAAGTACTTGTTGAAGTTTTATGGCAAAAATATCTCTTGACATTTCATGAACGATTGATAGTTAAAAGTATTACATTTGATTGAAAATGTTGTGACTATTGTGACTATGTTGAATTTGTTGATCATATATTATAGGGTGCTTGTCATGGAGGCTATGAAATCACCTACAATTGAAAATTATTATGTAAGGTAATGATAATTTTCAAGAGTAATTAGTAGGTAATGGTAATTTGGTATAGGGATTTTGTTTTTATCTTTAAAAAAACAAATAATGGTTAAGAAATGAAAGTAGAAATCACTTATTTTTGCAGTTGTAAATGCTTATGACTATTGATAAATATTATTGTTTTTTGGCTTATTGATGTGGCCTAGAAATAAAATACCTCATTTTAAAGGGAAAGGTTTCTCTTTTGGTTGTTTAGATGATTATATCATGATTAAAATTTAATGATAAACACCAAAGATGATATTTAACTCTTGGGGGCGAGTATGTAATATCGCTATAAACTTCTTTTACATTGGTATTCATGTTGGAAATGATTATTTTTACAATTTTAAGGAAATCATTGAGATAAATAAAGTTTTATATGTTCTTTAATTTCACTGGTAAACTGGAAAAAATGACTTTCATCTTCATCTACTAGACTTTTCATCATGTGAAGTGTTGAGGCATTGATCAGCATAACTTTGGTGAGGAATGTTGTGGCTCCAAAGAAAGGTATTCCTTTACATGAAGTATGTGCATGGTACTTCATTATTATTGTGCACAAAATATAAGTAACCATGAATTCATTTGGAAAGAAATTTCTTATGTGTTATGCGCAATGAATGATAGATTATTTTATTAATTGGAAATATTGGTCTAGACTCTTGAAAGTTGCAGGTATTTTTGTGTAAAGGAATTAATTATTTCATTGGAAGGTTATTCATGGTTTCTATTTAACAATTTTCAAAAAACATGCATGAGAATTTTACATATTAAAAATAAAGAAGCCATGTCATTTTATTAAAAAAAATATTGCAAGGATGTTGTTACTCTTGAAAAGAGAATGCACATGAATCTTGCACACAAAAATATTTAAGAAGTCATACTACTTTTCATAAAGAATACATGTGAACTTTCCATGGTTAAAGATAAATAAATTATATTAGATTCTTTGAAAAAAAATTGCATGGTAAAAGATAAAGAAATCATATTACATTACTGAAAGAAAAATTGCATGGTAAAAGGTAAGTTAGGGATGTTTTTTCTTGGAAAGAAAAAACACGTGAAACCTGCACCAGAAAAGATTAAAGGAATCATGATATTTTTCATGAAAAGAATGTATGGAAACTATTCTTATGAAATGAGAAAGAAAATAAGTTATTTCATTAAAAAAACATTTGTTAAGAAATTATGAGACAAAATTAAATTATTAATTTCCTTGGAAATATTAGCATGATTCCTATACACTCTTAATAAGAACATGTGCACAATGATAATATCCATTATAACAGAATTTTTGAAATAAATTTCTATGTTAATTCTTGGAAATAAAATATTAATTACATGCATCATTGTATTAGATTCTGAAGTGAAATGTCTTTGCATATATTATTAGAATCTTGGGAAAGAGAAAATTTAATTACATTAATTTTCATGGAAGAGTTTTCATGAATCTATATGCATATATTATCCATGTTTATTTAAACAATGCAAGGATTTAAGCGCATAAAGAATTTCATAGGAGATTTCTATATGAATTGATGAAAAATAAAGATTCAATATGAACAAAAAAGTATGCTTGTTTCATGAAAACATTATGTTCATCGAAGTAAGGGTTATTATGTAAATAAATATATATGTTACGTGCACAAAAGGGTAGTCATTATGATATAGAAAATATGTGTAGATAAAGAAAGTTATTAGGCTAATTGTTTTGAAAAGAATAATCTCTTGAAAAGATTGCTTAGCTAGATGAATTGTATTAATTTCTTAATTTAGGTGCATAAAAGGTTAAGGTAACCTTGTCATTGTTGTCTAGGTTTTATGCAAAAAAAATGGTTATCTATGGTAATTTCTTGGAAAGGGAAGCATGATAAACTTGCATGTAGAAAGATAGATAAACAAGGTTATATTAACCTTCTTTTGAAAAAGAAGTATGCATTTGTTTACATGAAAATAATAGTGAATGATGGTAGAATTCTAAAGAAGGGAATATATGTTGCGTACATTAAACAAGGGATATTATGATAAGCTCTTGCATGTACAAAGAATGATCAATGTGTTATAGAGATATGTTCTTTGCAATTATAGAAAAACTGTTGACCTATATTTCCTAAAAAAAAAATGTGATTACTTTTATGCTATCACAAATATTATGTTATTTTCTTTTGGAATAAGATCATGTATATTCATGCAATATTTGTATTAACTTTTGTTTGGAAAGAATATGTATTTTTATGTGGAAAATTATATCATGTTGCGTTAGCCTACATTGGAAAAAATTCTTTGTGGAAAAAGATGAATTTACGTGCAAAAAACCCATAGTAATGTGTTTGTTTCCTTGGAATATATATATGGGTAATGTTGGTATTCTTTATTGCATTAGTTTTATGGAAAAGAAAACATTTTTTTGCATGCCCTATTGTGTTAGATTTCCTCAAAAAAGAGACATGTGCTTGCATTCCCTATTGTGTTAAGCATTCTTTGGGAATATTCTTTTGCAAAGTAGATGCATTTGCATGCACAGGAACAGAATTCATCGTGTTCACTTTCCTTACATATTTTCATGCACAAAAAGTAATAGATAAAGGGATAGTTCTTCTAGTAAAGTTTATATAATTTGCATGCACTAAGATCATAATTGATGTGTTAGTTTTCTTTAATGGAATGTCTGGATAGTTATAGTGGTTTCTCTTGCAAGAATGTGTGTTTATGCGAGGGGAATATTAGTCAATGTGGAAGTAGTTTATATAAATGCACTGATGGTTATACTCATATAAATAATGCATATGCAGTGTTGTTAAAGGAAGCATGTCGTGACATTTTGTTTGCATTTAATTAATGTACATGAATAGATTGTGAAGCGACTTAAGTATATATTTATGAATTGGTTTTATTAACACTTGATTTAGTCACTATATCAAAGGTTTCTTAAAATAGAAATTGCACGAAAAGGGTTGTGACATATAAATATAGATTAAGTTACCATTATAACAGACGATAAGTTAGCGATCTATGCAGATTGAAGAAATGTTGACTGCATGATAATGCACTGATGGCAAGAACTAGGCCTTAAAGACACAATGCTCAAGGGTTTTGGGTTAAATGATGTCTTTATGATTGTAATATCTTATAACAAGTTATGTTACCTTTTACTAATATTATTTGTAATATAATATGACAATGATCAATGGATGGACTTCCTTATAACCCTTGAGTGAGGGGTGAACACCCTCACGAGATTTTAATAATAAAATTAAACATTTGATAGTTTTTACCCTACGGGGTTTCCAGGGTATATTAGTGTCTAATGATGTGGTTTCTTATTGTGCCATTTTTATAATGTTTATTCCTTGCATGATGTGACGTTTATATTATTAAGAATATTATTAACTAACTAAGTTAAAAGAATCATGGAATTGATGCAAGGTTACATGAGAAAGTTTATTTTAATATACTACAATAGTGGTTGTTAATGGATATGTAATTTAATACTCCCTTGCTAAGTTACTCTATGTAATCATAAAGATTCTATGCAATGGTTAAAGAGGAATCTAGAATAGTAATTGGATAGTTATTGTGGGTAAATTGTGTAAAAAATTTCTAACTCCATATTATGGTTAAGGTTTTTAATTTGGGATAGTAAGGAAGTACCAACAAAAAATATTCATATTAAAGGTTGGTATAATTTAGGTTGTGTGTCATCTTTAATGACCTAAATGTATCATGTTTCCTAAATTACATGTTAGAAAATTTAAATATTCTTGTGAATCGACATTCTTAAATCACATGCCAATGTCATAAGTCAACCATAAATTAAGAACCCAAATAATTAACACATTAATAAATTTTTTTCTTTTCGTCAAGTTGTCTGTGATCTTCCAGGCTTGACCTGTGGTTGGAGGAGTTGCGACCTAGTGGCATCTAAGCTGTTAAAGTCATCCGGGGATCATACCCAGCCTGGGCCACACCAACCCTTAACTAAGTGGACCTTTTAGCATGTCTCCTCCCCTAGCTTGACCTGTGGTTGGAGGAGTTGCGACCTAGTGACATCTAAGCTATTAAAGTCATCCGGGGATCATACCCAGCCTGGGCCACACTAACCCTTAACTAAGTGGACCTTTTAGCATGTCTCCTCCCCTAGCACAGAGAACAATCATCCCCATGAGGTTTGATCTTGGGCCACCTTGCTAACAAGGCCCATCCTCTACTAGTTACACTAATAAAACCAATTAAATTTTTTTTTTTAAATAAAATAATATATTTTTACTCAAATATATTAATGCAATAAAAGTAACAAGGAATTTTTTCAAAAATAGTTTTATTTTTATGATGTCGTCAAAATTTAACATAAAAATAATTAGATAGAAGCACCTAACAAAAAATCACCTATAATAAAAATTAATATAACCTATTCATGTATGAATAAAATTGTAAATAGATATTTCAACAACTTTTATTGAATCCCAAAACATTATATCACCATCTTTTCAATGAAACAACTTTTATTGAATCCCAAAAAATTGTATCACCATCTTTTCAATGAAATTAATTAGAATGCACATTCATGGTTGTACCTAATTCATCTTAATTTTGATTTAAAAAATAAACAAGAGGGGCTGCGGGGCAGCTAGTCCCTGCCCTGTCAAGCCAGCCAGCCATTGTTTCTGAAGTGCGGAAGGCTCGGCAAGCCATTCGATGATTACTAAGAATAGTTCAGCAGCAAGCCAGGGCCATTCGGTGAAAACTTCACAACACAGCTAAAAGGGATTACTAAGAATAGTTCAGCAACAAGCGAGGGCCCTAGAGGCAGCTGCACAAGCTTTTTGTTCCCCAGAAAGCCCAAATGACACTATACAAGTAGATGTATATAAAACTATTTGTGTTTATGTGGGATATACAGAGAAAGTGCGAGTAGATGAGATTGTCATAAAACTATTTGTGTTTATGTGGGATATACAGAGAAAGTGCGAGTAGTAGCGCTGGCGCTTTCCTGATGCTTGCAGAGTAGAATTGTGAAAGTCCAGCATTTCTCCCATACTGCAATTCACGACGGTTAATGTTGCTGCAACGTCCATGGAATTCTTGCGTGAAGGTGCAAGGGGTTTCTGCTGCCGCAGCGACATCTTAGCCTGGTGCTTCTGCTGCCTACAAAGAAATTGTGTGGAATCATTGATGATCGTTGATGATCGCGTGGAGTTGTGGAATATTATTATCTAGATTTATTGTAGCCATGAAGAACTTGCTGGGAAACTCGCCAGCAAGGACGAGAGAGACGGGGTGCTAAGACATTGATATCAATTGATAACAATAATTTATCCGAGAGAGGGCACAAGATTCAACAATGCTGGCGAGAACTCATTCCTCGATTCTATGGGCTCGCGTACATCCTCAGTTCATGGGTATGTTCCAAGTTCCAACAGCCTGATGTATCCACAAATATATTATTTATTGAGGTTATGATTCCTGGCGACTGTACTCGCTGAGAGTTTACCCACTTTTGACACCCTTTTATTGGTTATTCAAATGGTTGTTGCAAGTGAAACAATGTTAAGAGTAATTCAAATAAAAAGGAATAATTAATATGGGTTGGATGCGTGGACGAGGAAGGGTTGATATTTATGAAATGAAAACAAAAGTGCTCTTCGAAGGGAATGATTTGAATGATGTGGATAAGATAAGGTGCAGGGCGGTGCTTCTGAGTGGGCGGTATTGTTGAGTGCCTCGTCTACCTAATTTTCCATACCAGTGATTGGTGCTGAATTATTCTGGTGCAACGACATCTTCAATATATAGTGCATGGGTTAGAATGATTGTTCGAGTCCCTATGGAGCTAATTTGAGAGAAATCCGACTGTCAAGATCTTAGAAGGATGCTAGGAGTTTAACGTCCACTTAACTCTAGACTGGGAGTTTAAACGTAAAGATCATGAAAGACGAAAATAATCATCGAATGAATGATTGAACGGTGTGTGAAAGAGATGATTTGATTTTATTTAGAATAATTATAATTAGTTATGGAATTGTATTTCAAAATTATTTATCAAATAAATAGTCAATTACATTAAAATAATTAAAAGATATACTTGAAATTTAAAATTTAAGTTGGTTGGCATTGAAGCAGCTATGATAGACGCACTTGACTTTGGTTAGGCAGAAAAGCTCGGGGAGCATAGGCATAATAATGGCCTGTAGAACTTTATTGTATTGTTCAGTAATTATTGCAACATACACTAGGCATTGTCAGATACAATATTAATATCTAACGGAAGGTATAATATATGTTACTATGTAATCTAGCGCAGAAATATTATAAGAAACCCTGCAACATATATTACTAGCCAATCGAGCATAGAAATATTATAAGAATGCATGACGTATACTTTTGACATTTCATGCATGAGAGAAACGTGGCGCAGGACAACCATGACAAATACCTGCCCTCCAGACCCGACGTGAAGGTCCCCCCTCATCTCTCTCATTTGCAAATCGAACCAGGCATCGCTGTGTAGCAGTCGAGCACGCTCTCTCACAAAGCCGCTCCAGTCTGTGAGTGAAATTTGTTTTGAAAAGTTTCAGGAGAAACGTCTTCGTATCACAGATATCAAGCCAGTAAGCATCTAAGCAAACAACACCCATAGCAAAACTATATCTATATCCAGTGGGAGAGAAGCAAGCACCGGGGACAAGGATGGCAGCAATAGCATAGGGAGCAAGGATAGTAGTTGGTTCAGCAGTCGGTACAGCACCAAAAGCATCAGTAGATTCAGAAGTGAAGGGAAACGGAAGAAAAAAGGCAAAGCCTTTGTATTTGTACTAAGATCCTTGACAATCATACCAAAGAGGGGCAGAGGGTCTATAATTTGCATAATCTACAGGAATGCACAAAATTCAGGCCATTTTTCATCTCTCTTAGACTTTAGATTGTAGGAAGAATATAATTGAAGCCGACCAGTGAAACTTTGTATAAAATGTACAGAGGCAGTGTCGGCACCGGCATCAGCACGGGCAATACGCGCGGTGGTTCTCCCATGGGCAATGATGGAAATGGAGATGGAGATTATGTGGTGAAGATTGAGCAGGTGCCCCACTGGATTGACACAGAACAACACCGGTCTACGTCTTTCGATGGATCCGAAGACGCTTCGTTTTCCGTTGTGTCTTTCTCCGACCCTCTAACGTCCGTTTCCCTGTCAGAAAACGGTGTCGACAGTACTACTTCCAGATTTCCAGTTGATCTAGAGATTAATTCTAAGGTTTATCTCTGGCGGGGCCATCCTTGGCATCTGGAAGTCGACGCCGTGGTTAATTCTACCAACAAGGTAAAATTTCTGGAAATAATCATCCTATTTGTCTTTGCTACCTTGATCTCTTTTGCTTTTCCTTATCGAAATTCCAGTCTTTGACGATCTCAATTGAGCTGAAAGGCTAAGCCTGCACTGCAATTTAGTTGAATTTGGTCTGATTTTTGCGGTCTTTCTTATCATTTTAGGGTTTTTCCTGACAATCTACCTACAATATCGATTTCCATAAAAACTGGAGTAATTTGTGCCAAAGGGCTCATTTGCTAGCGAGTAGTTATGTATAGAAGTGATTTGTCTTTCCACTGTACCATTTTAGTTAGCGCCAAATTACAAATACACCTTGGTTTGAAAATTGGTGGCGTAAGCTTCAGTTGGAATTCAGACGAACAGTAACTTTACTGGTCTGGAAGCTATGAAAGCAAGGAATTTTAAGGGGCTTCGAGTAGATGTTCCTATTTGTCTTTGCTGCCGTGATCTCTTTTGCTTTTCCTTATCGAAATTCCAGTCTTTGATGATCTCAATTGAGCTGAAAGGCTAAGCCTGCACTACAATTTAGTTGAATTTGGTCTGATTTTTGCGGTCTTTCTTATCATTTTAGGGTTTTTCCTGAGAATCTACCTACAATATCGATTTAAAAAGCTTCTTGTTTTCATGGCGGTTATCATATAACTTCTGCAACTACGCTGTTGTTTTTATAACACTTTATGTTTTTTAGTGGCCATTTGTAATCCACATTGCAGAATGCATACTGCAATTTAAGACCAGCAATCCAATATATGCAATCTTTTGAAACTGATTAATATCAACCATCTTTGCTTCCTGAAATAGGTACACTGGAATTGATAACAAACTTAGTGTAAGTGGTGGAAGACAGCATATTATAGTCATGATGGGTGTAAGCATAAGCACAATACATAGTTCGATATTGAATAGGATATTAACTTATTCTGGGAAATATGCAAACTACGGAGGCTACGCAAGGGGCAGCAAATTTAGATCTTGAGTTCTCAGAGGCCTTATAAAACTTTATTGCCAGTTACAGGAGGGCTGAAAGTGGAGAACTTCTTGAATGATGTTGGATGTTACAATAAGTATTTGTAGTTTACTATTTAATTTACTTATGTCTGTGAATCTGTAACTTACATTAACCTTAAAAAGAGTTGGATCTATTGCTTTGTCTATTGAATATTCATATGTGACAGATTGGAGAGCTGAAGAAATTAGTATAAGATGGGAAAATAAAATACATCGGACTTTCCAAGGCCTCTGCATCGACAATTAGAAGGGCTCATGCTGTTCATCCTATAACAGCAGTCCAGATAGAGTGGTCTTTGTGGACTAGGGATGTAGAAGAGGAAATTATTCCCACCTGCAGGTATTGTCAGGCGTGGTCAGGTTAAGATTTGCCATATTGTTACAGCATTGTAATATGAATCACTAACTAAGATATTAAAATTCTAATTGCAGGGAACGAGGTACTTACATATTAAGAAAAGGAAAGAGTGACGCAGTTTACTTTCACAGGCATGAGCTGCTCGACTTTAACAGGCATAAGCTGCTCGGCGACCTTGACTGCTCGGTTCCCGCAGAGCTGCTCGATGACCTTGGCTACTTGGTTCCCGCAGAGGACCTTGAGAGGGATTCACAGGGATTCAGTTCTGGCTGGAGGCAACCAGTTTGGCCTGGCATAGTCTACAAAAATCAGAAAATCGCGAGTAGCATTAACAATGGTACGAAGAGGTATGAAGACAGAGACCTGGGATTCTCATGTAGACACCGAATCAACATGCAGACAGACACTGAAGCAAGACACCGATGGCAACAAGTGGCAACTTCAGCATAGAACCTAACCTACGCCATAGCGTTTCCCCATAAAATGTTAACATTAAATGTTAGGGAACTAATGCTATCTTTGCGATAACATTACTTCAGGCAGGCGACACTGTTTTAATCAACCGAACTGCTTTCCTAACTTTTTTCCTAACTTTTCAAACGGTATACCTCATACTGAGGCCAAATAAGATGAACATTTGTTTGATTGGTTAAAAGCATCGGGAAATATAAAATATGGCATCGGTTAATGTGACATATCGGGAAAGTTTGATTTAAGTAAAAATAAGTTTATAGATTCTCGTGTCAAACTAATGCCCACCGACCAAAACCGATTACTATAGTCCCTG
>APFE030663073.1:217184-227216 GCA_000404065.3 Pinus taeda
CCTATTTTCTTAAAAGTCAAAACAATATGGTACAATGTTTTAGACATTAACTTCTTTTCCAGGAGAGATTAGTTACTTAAACTAAGTTGTTTTAAAGAAATCATCAAATTTACATGTCCTTTGAAAGGGTAACATGTGAAGTTTGTTTAAGAGATATTATCAATTTTTCATGGAGCTTTAGGTGTTGTTTTAATGATTTTCAACATATTATAGAATTACACATTTATGAATATATGTTTTTCAGATTTTGTTTTAATAAATTTAAATTAGAATTGTGGAGTTGTAAACATCAACTTTATGGAATTCGATTTTATCATTTAAAATCATAGTTCATTTTTTTTTGTAAGGATTGAATTTATATGTGGCAAGATAAAAATCAATATTTTTTATTTTTTATTTTCAAATAATATATATTTTAAAAATGTTTATTTTAAATGTTAAATTTTGATAGGATTAAATTTTAAAGTTTTTATTTTGTATTATGGATAAGGGTTGAAATTTGTGGCAGTAAGGAAGAGATATTAGAAAAATTCAGTCATATCAAGAATAGGTATAATATTTTTTGGTCTTTTAAGTGGTGTGAGTGATGAGATGATTTAATGTTCAATATTTTGTTTGAGAAATTTCCGGGCAAAAGCATATGTAAGTTGTAGAAATCATTTTTCACTTCACATGAGCCACACAAGTCTTTAACATGGATTTTTTTTCCCATGGAGTTTCTAATCGATGACCATCACATCAAGTATTGTCTGAGAAATACATCCCATCATATTAAGAATAGGTATAATATTTTTTGGTTTCTTAAGTGGTGTGAGTGATGAGATGATTTAATGTTCAATTTTTTGTTTGAGAAACTTCCGGGCAAAAGCATATATAAGTTGTAGAAATCATTTTTCACTTCACATGAGCCACACAAGTCTTTAACATGGATTTTTTTTCCCATGGAGTTTCTAATCGATGACCATCACATCAAGTATTGTCTAAGCAATACATCCCATCATTATCTATACCGTATCATATAGGCTAAGAATAAATATAAATTAAACATGAATGTAATCTAAAATAAATTTATTGACTTAAATATATCTAAATTAATATTTCTTAAATTACAAGTTAAATGACTTAAACAAATTAAATATTTATATATTATAATTTCTTAAACCATATGTTAATCCCATAAATCAATCATAAATTAATCTCACAAATTATAAACAAATCACAAAATAAAAATATTTCAAATCTTATTAATGCAAATAGATTCCAAGAAATTTTCTATTGAGAGAAAGAAAATTCCTTGTTAAATGAAGTCAAGGTTTGATTATAAAAATAATGGAAAAAAAAAGAAAAAAGAGATCTATATTGTGAGCTGATATGAACTAAATTATATATATTATTAATTTTGGATAAAATTGTAAATAGAAGTTTCAAATATCATTTATTACCTAAAATAATTCTATGTAACTATCCTTTCAAATAAATAATTAGATCGGAATTATTTTTACAATTGGTAATAAAAAAATATATGAATAAGCCCAAATAACCCATTACAATAATATGAAATTATGGTTTTCTTCTGAGATGAATAGGAAAGAACTTGAATTTGCATAAACTAAATTCCAGTATTAAGATGCAAAATTCAACGCTCATAACTCGTGTTTCTAACCTCCCTAATATCAAACGAATTCAAACCAATAAAAGTACAGTCAATATTGATTGATATCCGTAGACTTTTAAATCAAATGGCAGATAAATGAACAGTCAATATTGATTGAGATCCATAGACTTTTAAATCCAAGGTTTGGTGGCACGCTAGGTGGGATATTTGACAAATATTGCTGAAGTTTATATTGGCAACAACTCGCCAAACTAGGTAAGGATGGCACAAGAAGTCAACGTTGAGCACGTCTGTTCGGAATGGGAAAGCATAGAAAAACAATTGGCAATGTTGACCTTTAAGTTTTCTCAAATCTTCTAGACTGGCAGCGCAAGCGGCCTGTCGTTTCTTTCCCTCAGCAAGTTGATAAGTCGTTGAAATGAGGTGTTAAAAAGAAAGTGTTTGGATTTGGGGTTGGGTTTGGGTTTGTTCATTTCGATTCGGTTCGCTTGAAGCCAAGGGAAGCGAGGATCCAGCACTAGCTCTGGCTGTGACAAACATACAGATACCGATTTAATTCTGTTTTTTGTGCTTTCGAAGGAGGATTTGCTCTTATATCCACTTTGCTTCAATATTTCGAAGTTAAAAGTCTCTGGTTTGGGTTGATTATGGCCATGGAAGCAGATAGATCGGGCTCCAATGTAATATATAGCAACAAGATGAAAAGGCCTTTCGAATTAGAGTCCATAAACACTTGTCCCAATCCAGGGAAGAAGATGGCCATGGGAGGGAGGTTGGATAAAGTTACAGAGATTGATCTGTCTATTAATCTGGAAGCTAAAAATTTTCAAGGGAATGAGAAATCAGAGTTAAATTTCAGCATGGGGAAGATTATCCCGCCTTTAGTCTATAATCTAGACCCATCTGAAGAAGAGGAGGCCGAGGCTATGAAGACTTCTAAAGAGCTTCATGATAGTTATTATCATGATAAACCAGCTTCAGGGGCTACTACGCCTGAAAGTTCTTGGATCGATGAGCAAACGAAGGTATGAGTCATATGCATAGATCATACAAGGTCAACAGTGGTCCTAGATAAAAATATTCCATTCTATTCTATATCTCGTTATTTTCCCTTTTCTATGAAATGGTCTGAGCGGTTTTCTACTTCAGAGAATCGTGTTTCTGTCGAATGTTCATGGGCTGTATATGATCTTATGTTCATGGCCTGTAAATGATATTTTGGCCATGGCCTGTAAATGGTCTTTGGGACTGTAAATGATCTTATGTTCATGGCCTGTAGATGATATTTTGGCCATGGCCTGTAAATGGTCTTTGGGACTGTAAATGATCTTATGTTCATGGCCTGTAGATGATATTTTGGCCATGGCCTGTAAATGGTCTTTGGGACATGGTGAAGATATTTGTTCACATAGATCATGAATACATATTTTTATTTCAATTATAGATTTTGGGAATATTTAATCGGATAAGACAAAAAAATCTTGTTGATTTTGAAAATGTTTTGGAATCCCACCGAAAGTGAAGACAAAAAATCTGGTTAATCTAATTCAAAAATATTTCAGAAACCTATAATCAAAATAAGTTTAGCTGGCATAAACTCTTCCAAAAAAATCCGTGGAAAAGGTGAAAGAGGCGAAAGAGAGATAACCAAGCTGAATTATAAATATTCCGCACTGT
Organism: Pinus taeda; assembly: GCA_000404065.3. Lineage (NCBI taxonomy): Eukaryota > Viridiplantae > Streptophyta > Pinopsida > Pinales > Pinaceae > Pinus > Pinus taeda. Next base: position 220,477 of record APFE030663073.1, read on the forward strand.
TAAAATCCCTTTCAGCTTCCATTCTTTGCAATACGGGCTATTAGAATGTTGAAACGAAGCCACAACTAACAACCTTATTACTATTGATGTTAAGATTGTCTCTACCCTTTCTGTATAGTGACACACCCATGTTTTCAAATTCTGAAACATCATAGCAGACTGTGTAAACTCTTCAACTATTTGAATGCATATGGCTCAGTTAGATTACTTTTTCCTGGGCCTCTCCTCTTTCCAAATCAAGCATAAACGTCTGGTAGCTTTCTTGTTTTGCATCTTCCCAAATGATTTATTATTTCAAAAAGACCTAACTATCTGGATTCTCGTATTCAAATCGTATTGATTATTACTATTATTATATAATAAATCTCAATAACAAAACAGCTGGTGTAGAGGACTCTAGCTGGTACCGAATCGTTTATTCCAGAATTTCAGTGTCTTATTCATTTTTATTATGTGTGTACAGATTGAAGCTTTACAAATAGAAATGGGCCGAATCAAAGAGGAAAACGAGAATTTGAAAATGCAATTGTCTCAAGGAATAAATAATTATCATTATCTCCACATGCATATGTTTACTCTTATGCAGCAGAAAAAGGAGGATCATGAGAAGCAGAGAGACCAGGTGAGTTTTGACAAAGCTAAACATCCACAACCGAGAATTCCGAAAATTTTGTATTTTCTAGGGCCTGCACCTTTCAATCCAGATAAGGAATGTTGTTGTTCCATTTTTGCAGGAGTTGCAACAACCACAAGATGAATCACAACTAGTGGCTCTCTCTCTCTGCACAAACCCACCAATCAAAGTGGACAGCAAAGAAGAAACAACGAGGACTGCAGAAACTGGAAAGTTGCAGCTTACAGGAAACCACGGCGGACATATCAGGTCAAGCAGTGGTGATCATGGGGGATCGGTCGAGAATCTGAAATGTCTAAACCTATCTTTAGATATCAAGGATGACGAAACAGGCCTGGAATCTGGTGAAGGAAACCTTTCGCCCAGAAGTGGTAGTCCCACTAGATCAGAAGGCGGTTTAGCGAAGACGAACTGCGTGGATTTGTCAAACCGTGAACGCCAGACTTGTCTTAGTCATGAAAACACTTCCCAGCATAAGGATGAAAATATTTGTCAACAAGAAAACGGGTCTTGGTCGCCAAACAAAACAGCTAAGCCTTCAGATGAGACAGCGAAGACCTCAGAAGCCGCACCCCCGACGAAAAAAGCCAGAGTTTCTGTGCGGGCTAGATGTGATGCCCCAACGGTAAGAATCGTAACCTCCATAATTCATCTACTATAATGTTTTTGTGTTGTTTTCTTTGCCAGTAGGTTGAGTGCAGATTTATTATGTTGTTTTTCTTGCCACTAGGTTGAGTGCATATTTATTAGATAGAAGAAGACCTATCCATCGACAATAGGATGTTTATGAGATTGTGGGAGATGTTGCCTGCAATACAAAATTTATCATGCAGATTAAAATAATAATATAGAGATTTTTTTTTTTCCAGCTATTTCACTGCCAAAATTTACTCAAGTGTAAATACTTTATTCTTTTGAATTTGAACATTGAGTCCTCCATAATTCATCTAATCTCATGTTGAATGCAATATACAATTTATTTTGTAGACTTTTTTGTAATTATTTGAATGTTAAAATGTAGAAAAGTGTGCATATTTTTTATTTATTTATTTAAATGGAGATAATTCATTTATTCTGATGTTAAATATAATATAATTTTGTTGTTAAATATAATATAATTTTGTTAATAATACATAGGATTTTTTTAACTACTAAATTTATTCAAGTGTATATATCTATTTTTTCTAAATAAAACCTATATAGCTTCGTGTAGTAAAGTACCGTATTACTCTATAAGATTTTTATTTAACTATTTAACTTACTAAAATTTATCATGTTGTATAAGTCTATTCTTCTAAACGTAAACTATATACTTTTATAGAAAAGTACCATATTAGCCATTCAATTAAATATGGAATTTACAATTTTACTTAAATGGTAGTTTCTGTATAATTCATTCATAACTATATCTATTTTCAATATAAAATTTCATAATGAAAATTGCATTAATCTCATTCAATCTTCTTTAAATATTTAATTCTAACCAAAAAAGATGATATCAAATATTATACTGGAAATTTAGTTTACTTTAGGTAGCTGTGGTGATACTCCTCACCCAATTAAAGTTTAGTAACTTGATACGTTTAAACTTTAAAATAGAGTACTATGTGATGCTGATCTGTATATATTATGGATGGGCAAAGTACTTCTAAGCTCTCTTTTATCTTGGAAATGAGAGGAATGCTAATTTCCTTCTGGTATAATTTCCATTTCTAATATCCCAAAAAGAGAAACGAAAGAAGAAGAAAAAAAAGTGAAATATCATATACTTATAATCATAGCATCCCAAAAAACTAAATATCTCTTTCTCCAAAATAACGTTAAAGGTATATATATATATGGGGAAGGTTATGCAGATGAAGTGTTTTTTCGTCATATTTGATCATTTTATTGTCATTTCTAATGAATGCCTCCTCAATACCGTTCCCTCCGAGGAGATTTTCATAGCACTGTAATAATTAATGTATTTGATGTTTCAGATGAACGACGGTTGTCAGTGGAGAAAGTATGGCCAAAAGATAGCCAAGGGCAATCCCTGCCCAAGAGCATATTATCGCTGCACAGTTGGACCAGGATGCCTGGTCCGGAAGCAGGTCAGTATGATTTAAGTAACCTGTTACCGCTTCTAATCCATAGTACAGAAAGAATGGAGTCTACATTTTTTTTTGGGTATATTCGTATGTTACATATCAATGCCCATGTTACAACGAATATAACTACTTGTATGAACGTTTTTGTTTGAATCTTGCTTTTTCTGGCCTGTATGTAGGTACAGAGATGTCCTGAAGACAGGTCTATATTGATCACAACATATGAAGGAACCCACAATCACCCTCTTCCTATTGGTGCAACTGCCATGGCTTCCACTACTTCTGCAGCAGCTTCCATGTTTCTTTCTGCTTCAACCTCAAGCTCAGATGCTATGAATACCGATTCATACCTCTTCGGGGCCAGCAATAACAGAATGGGGCAATTCCTTGCAGCCAATCCTCAAATTACCACCTCACCCAATTCATTTCCCTCAATTGTCTTTGACCTTACGAATAATCCCAACTCGCAAGAAAACCTTCGCTTTGGGACTGGTGGGCCAGCAGTAACACCATTGACCACCAGCTTCGCTTCTCCATTCCGATATCCATTGGCCGGGCAGAGCTTCATTTCTCATAACAGTTCTATAATGGGTTCCACTCACTCCCTAACACCGTCCTCAGGGTCAAATCTTTGGAACAATAATGTCTACTCCAGCCACCCTCCTGCATACATCAAGCATTCACCTCTTGGCACAAAGTATGATCTGCCTAGCCAACAGTTCCAACAACAGCCACCACCAATTGATCCCTCAAGAGTGATTCAAGGAGCTTTATCAAGATCCTCTACCCAGACATTAATGCACAACATTATGGGAGAGGCAGCCGTAAAGCGCAATACTTCATCGGGATCACAGCATTCTCTAGCTGATACAGTGGGTGCTGCAACTGCTGCTATAACATCTGATCCCAATTTCACAGCTGCTCTTGCAAATGCTATAACCTCTATTATTAGTCAAGGCACTGCTCAATCTCAGTCAGGGGCCTTGACCGATAGAGGATTAATATCGGCCAATAATGATCAACTTTCAGGTCCAGGAAAATGCAACGAAGCGATGCTTCCCTCATATCCAATGGTTCATGGTGCAAGTTCAAGAGCATCCCCTCATCAGGCTTCTCAATCCAATGGAATTTTTTCTTCTTCTTCTTTCCCTTTTTCCACTAAACAGTGGCCTGCAGCTACTATGGACTATCCAAACCTTTAATGGGCAACACATGCAGTTCCATTGATCCATGAAAAATTTAACTCATAATGACCACGAGCAGTTTCTGAATCTCTGCGCAAAAACCCTATCACCAGAATTTTGCTGCGTTTCATTATCACACTCATGAGTTTATTTGATTTGAAGTTTGACTGGATTACCTTATGAAGTGCTGATTTAATGATTGTGAGCTTTGGTTTCTGAAGCTCTACCAGGGAATTATGAGTGCCATGGAGAGTTGGGTGACTGTTTGGTTGACATTGCTGACAAGAATAAGGCAGCCCAATTAAGAGGCTGTGTGTAATGTGAAAATGTAAACTGAATTTTGGGTACCAGAGAACCAGCGAGCTCATAGCGGTAGGCAAGTGAAACATGAGCAGAGAATAGGGAACACATGGTTTGATCCGAACTTGGGGCGGTCAGGACTGGTTTTTACTCCAAGAAATTTGTTTTTTCTTTTTGCTTCTCAATCGTAGCTCCTTCGTGGTTGTGTTGGATCATTGATGGCAGATTAGGAGAAGAGTTTTGGGCGGGACTCTTTCTATGTGAAAAACGAGGTTATTGGCTCTCCGCAGCCACGTACAGGCGGCAAAGGTGGAGTTTTCCACATGCAAAAAGGATGGGATGGAGTTTTCCACATGGTCGGGTCAGACTGAACGGTGAGACCACATGCTGTACATCGAGAAGGCGTGAAGTTCTCTCTAAATGTTTTGTCTTCGTTTCACGTGATTTGAATTTTCCATCAGGCGGCCCGGCAGTGATGGCACCGTTTGTGGTGCGCCACAGCTACTTATTTCTTGGTTTTAAACCGTATGTTAAAACGCTTAGAAATTTGGCTGATAGCTTTCCGTCCACACACATTTTGATTTCTCATAATGGTGAGATATATACTTTTACTAAATAGAATTAGAATATTATTTACAGATTTGTATAAAATAATTTGATCTTTTAAATTACGGTGATTCACATTTTTATAATATCTTAATTTTTGAGTTTCTATAGTATCATATTTATTTTTAATAATATTTTTATTTTGTAAAAATATGTTCCATACTATGCCATCCTCTACCATGTCACTTTGGGGAAGGAAGTTTTCCTTGGAGTTTAAAGTAATTTTAGTTTTTTTTCTTCCATGTTATTTAACTTGTCTTGATAAATAGGTACCTATTCATATTATGTTTTAAATGGGGAAATACTTGCTTCTATGAGAATGATAACATAAAGTGTATTTCTTTTAATATTGAGATTATAGGTTATAAAATTCTTTTCGATATGTATTAGGTTATAAAATTCTTTTGGATATGGATTTTATTTCTCGACAACTTTCTAGAGAAATTGCATCCTCAAACTTCATGTTTATGTAAAATAGTAGGAGCAAGAAGAGTTGTCAATAAAATATGCTACATAGTTTTCTTCGAAAAATTATTTACAACATGAGTAACTATAAAAATATGCATTCACTAATAAGAAGAATGTCAAAGAGGAGTCCTTTCTATCCCATATCTAAATATCCATTGATTTATAGTTGTGATGAATATGGATTCCAAGCTATTCGTATGAAGGCACTTCCTCTAAGTTGTGGTTTCCAAGCATGAAAGTATTTTTTAAGTGATCTTTTTGGATTTATTATCATGATTTCTGTTTTTTCAATAATACTCATACCTTATCTCTAAAGATCCTTAGTTCTTGCGAAGATCATAGCGACTCATCACCATACGAACGATAACACGAGCATAAAGAAGAAGGATGTCACTATATTTGCAAGAGTTGAGCCGACACAACTTGATTCTTCTTAAAAATCTTATAGCTTATCAATACTATGTAAAAAGGGTAGGAAACAAGGGACAACCTTGTTTGACTCCGATATCATGGGGAATTTTTTCTAACTGACCCTCAATGTTCCTAAATTGGGCAATAATGTTCCCCTACAATATTGTTGTATCAACCCTCAACTTGAGAGTCACTTTAATCTCTTTCAACCTATTTCAAATGTTTGTCCTCAATGTAGTATTAAATTATTTTCTAAACTCAATGAAACAAATAGGTTTTTAGTTTTATTATTTCAAAAATTTCTCAGAATGATTCTAAGTGTAACAAAATGGTCCATAATTGAATGATATCTCCTAAAACTAGCATGACCTTTAGCTCTCTTTATACGGATTTATGGCCATAGGATAATATTCCTTTTCAAAATAATTCCATAAAACTTAACATTAAAATGAGGATAATCACAATGAACATAAAATTAGAGACAATGCTTTTATCCTCACCTTTAATAATAGGAACAATGAGGATTTGCATCCAAGTATTAGGGAACCTATAGATTGACGAGTTTGGGTATGTGAGGGATAAGAATATACCCTCCAATTTTAAATTTTTTTATCTTAGTAGATTTCAATGTTTTTAACTTTCCAACTTATTAATGCCTAACTCTAAATTTTATTTCTTCTTTAGAAAGATATTCATCATCTATAAGATTTTTTTAAATAATACCAATGACATCAGGGAATTTTTAGAATTTTTTAATTTAAGAAATTCAATATTTTAAGGGAATAATATTATTTTGTTTAGGTTTATGAACTAGAATTTGTCTACAAAGCTTTTTGGATCAGTTTAGATAGTTATGAAAACTACTCATACTTTTATCAATACTTTATTTATTTCTTTCTAATTGTGTCAATATTTTATTTATTTCTTTTTAATGAGCTTTTTTATATATTTACTTTAATTATGAAGAGCTAATTATATTGCTATTCATTTTATATAACACTTTTTAAAGAAATTAACAGAAATAAATTAACATAAATACTAGGTTAA
>APFE030663073.1:228073-247546 GCA_000404065.3 Pinus taeda
AATTAGTGTATTTAGTTATTTATTGCATTAATAGAATGTTAAAAGTAATATTTTACTCTATATATAAGGTTATGAAGATTTATTGAATAACATTTTTTTAATTTGGATATGTGAATGAAGTATCAAGTACTCACTTTTATTAAGGTTATATGATTTGATCAATTAAAATTAGGGACGTTTACTTTGGAACTATGATTATAAAATTAAAAATTTTAACGATTTATTTTATTAATGGTGAAAATGTTTTCTAAGTTATTAGTGCAGAGTGTAATTTTACTGGTGAAACTAAAGTTACATGCATTCCTTAGTATTGTGGTATGTAAAAAATTATTATTAATGGTGAAAATGTTTTCTAAGCTATTAGTGCAGAGTGTAATTTTACTGGTGAAACTAAAGCTACATGCATTCCTTAGTATTGTGGTATGTAAAAGATTAACATAAAATTCTTAGAAGTGCTGCAAATGAATCCAATCTGAAAGGGCTGTTAGGTGGCAACATTAAGATGTCTAAGGGTTTTTAAAGTAACAGAAATGAAAAGTTGATCTTTTAGATAATGATAATTGATGGCACTGGAAGAATAAAGGACATTCTTACTAAATTAGTTCATTTAGTTGAGAATTTGAAACATAATATAAGAAGGTTAATGGAAGTAATTGCAATTATGGAAAATAATTTGTTATAATAATTTGAATTTAAAATTATTTCAAAAATGGAAATTTTATTGTTGTGTAAGGATACTACTGATTAGGTAATGGAATTGGACTTATGATTTGATATTGTTGGAAGATAATTTTTCCATGTATAATTTAGAATTAGTTGCAGATTTGTAGGTGGATGTTGAGAGAGTATCCCAACCTCCCTATTTATATTTGGAATTGCTTGGATCTCACAAGCACCATAAATCTGTGTTGTATCTATGTGATTTATGTAATATAATAAAATTGTTCTTTGATGTGTGTATACCTCTATTTTTAACATGGTATCGAAGCATTTGACACATTTGTTTTTTTCTTTAAATGGTTTCTATCATGGTCCATAATTGAAATGCACTATCCAGTGCCACATAAGGTTGATCCCTCAACGACATACACAAATAATTTAGCCTAACAACTTTGATGCCTCAAAACCATGCTAGAGAGTACTCACTATAATACTCAGGCACTTTTGTACAAGGGAGGGAGAATACAATTAGTTATAATATACAAAATAAATATATGTTTATGTTGTATGCACTCAATGTTGTGCATATTTTTGGTTCATACATAGAAGGTGCATAACTAATTATTGAATAGTGTTGCATAAATCAAATTAGTGGTTCTTGGTGCTCGGAAAGCCTTGAATACATGACTAGTTAAATTGTGTTTACACTATTATGGTTTGTATTCCTTGGTGCTCGGAAACCCCTAAACAATGACTACAAGTTACATTACGAAATCCATGTGTGTGAAATAGGTTAAGTTGTTAAATAATATTTTGAACACATTCATTATTCATACCATTTACCTAACAACTGATGGATAGCCGAAAGCGAAATATCCAACAGATGATAATTGGTCCATAGGATGGTTCATCACTTTATAGCTCTTATCGCGGAAGCCCTGACGAGCCAAGTTGTCAATATTGTTGATCTTGCAAATTTCATCATTGATGGTCAGAAGTAGGTGTAGTTTAAATGACTCAAAATGTATGTACAAAGATGTGGAGAAAGAAAGAGTAGAGTCTAGAATATGACAAAGTGGGTAGAGTTATTGTTGAATACCAATGAGACAAAGATTAATTTTATTGCTATAATATGTGTTGTAATTGTTCATGTAAGAATTAAGGGGGAGTGTTGGAAGATAATTCCTCCATGTATAATTTAGAATTAGTTGTAGATTTGTAGGTGGATGTTGAGAGAATTTCTCAACCTCCTTATTTATAGTTGGAATTGGTTGGATCTCAAAACCACCATAAATATGTGTTGTATGCATGTGATTTCTGTAATATAATAAAATTGTTCCTTTGTGTGTGTATACCTATATTTTTAATAGATATAGCATATTTAGTTTCATACTTGCTTAGTATTTTGAGTTCTTCTTCATCTCAATCTATTTTTCGTTTCTTTTAGGTTACTGTTGTGAGAATATTATGCTATCAATGAAATCTAGGAAATTCAACTTTAATTTGAGCATTATAAGTTTCCATGATCAACATAGGAATCAAATTACATTCATTAATTTGTTTGTCGTAGATTCATGCAACTCCTTTAATTAATACTCTCAAAAGGGGATTTTGTTTTCCACATATCATAATTTTTTGGGTTTGTTGGGGTTATGGTTTATGGTAACATTTGTCTCTATTAATGTTGGTGCCAGTTTTCTAATTATCAGAAAACTACTACATGCAGAGCCTTAAACATACCTTTCTGACGCTAATAAATTTATGGATTCTACAAATCATCTTCATCCTTGTGGGAATGTATGCTCCTTGTTTTAAAGTTCACTTGCTAGTTTATTTGTGAAACCATGTCCCCTATTTGAAATTTCCTTCATTCCTTAGGTGGCCCCTATTTTATCCTATCTTGTGCAATCCCGACACCATGAAACCCAATACCAATATTCAACACCTAAAATAAGTAAGCAAGGGCTTGCAAAAAGCTCCAAAACCATTAAGAAGTATTCTCTACCCACTCAAACACTTTAATGCATGAAAGGATCCCAAAGAGACATGACACTAACTAAGAACAATCATTGTCATTTCCTAGCAAAAGAATAAGAAGACAAGGCAACTACAAAAGGTTATATTCACATTAGAAGATAAAATCACCCTAATATCACTTGGAAGTGGAGTTCAAAGATTGGATCTAGACCCAGGTTACTCTAGAATTTATGATATAAACTATTTAAATTCACTGGGCGTTGAAGTGAAAAGCTATCTGGTCCCAAGCTATTTCCCACCTATTTGGTGTTATGACAAAAAAATTAATGTCCATTGCTGAAAAGTTTTCAACATTAAAATTACACACTATAGTTAGACATAAAGTTAAAATGATAAAGAAGAGAAAAATGAGAAAATCTTAAATTATACGGCTACCCCATCTAATCCCATTCTGTTGCATAAGGAAAATGAAGTCCATTGGTATATATGGGCCAAAAAAATTCTATTAGTCCCTTCAACAACATATTCTCTAGCTATTTTATTTTTATTAACATAGAAAAACAAACATATAAATTTTTAGACTATATAATTTAACAAGACATATAATATAGCAATATCAATACATTTTTTAACTTGTATTAACACATTCTACGACTTATAGCAATATCAACACATTTTTTAACTTGTCTTTCGAATAGACAATTGGTATGATTGATTATATTTATTTATATTATATTAACATAGATATTCTTTATTACTACTATAGGGAATCACTTAATTGTTTGTACAATCATTCATAACAACAACCGTTGAGAGGGAGGCATATATGCTCAGCACTATGAAACTTAGGCGTTTGCAAATGGTTTACGAAATATTAATTACGACAGATAGTGACGATTTGGCATGGTTATTCCTGGTTAATGTATCTCTAGGTTCTGAGTTAGGTATGTCTAATCTTAGGTTGCTTAATTATTCATTGATGAAATAAGGAATATAAATATATGTTAAATTGTTTTTTTAATATTTATATATGGTTATTAGTTTAGTAGGTTCATTTCATTCTTATATATTTTAAATTATAAATTGATGGTTAAGTCCTTGAATTAGTTGTTTCTATGATGTTTTTAATATTTAGGTATCGATGCAAGGTCTATGATTTATCTATTTTATATCGAGGTACTATCAAATGAGAAAAGGTTTGATGATTTATTTAGAATTTTAATTTCACAGGGATGTTATTTGATATTACTTTTGTGTAATTATATTTATTATATATTATTATATTTAAATATAATGTTTAAATATATTTTTTTTTTTTTTTTTTTACTTATTTTAATTGAATAAATTTTAGATACAAATTATTATCAACTTTGGACTTAAATTTAGCCCATAAAGAAATCTAGAAATGATGTTTAATAATGAGGTATTATTATGAAGAAATTTAGTTTCTTAACCTTAACCCTCCAGCAGTAAAGGAATTGATATTCAGCATTGCTAAGATCAACTTTAGTTACTTAATGTTCAATTAAATCAACCTTGATAATAAATTTTTTTTTTTTTAAATCAACTTTATAATTTTAATATATTTTAAATGTAATAATTAATAAATTAGTTTAAATTATATTTATTTACTACATATTTGTTAGAAAATTTTTAGTAATTTTGATTAAATTAAAAAATTGGGAAGTTCTAACTAAGAGTTTTTCATAGATTACTATTAAAAGATAATAATAATATAATAAATATGAAAATAATTATTTTTAAAAAATAATAAATAAAATAGAAATAAAAATTTATTTTCTTTTTATATTATTGATTTTGGAGTTGTTTTTAGTGCGATTTTTGGACTTTTTGGTGCTGGAATCTAGTGGAAAATTTTAAGGTGAAATCCTGATTTGTATTATTTAAAATGGTTTTTGACTGTATATATGGATTCAGTGCCCTGAAAAACCGCTAGGGTACTTGGATTGTGCAGTGGTTACCCATAAAACTTGTGATTTCAATAAATTCCTACTGGATTTTAGAGAAAAACCCATCGGAAAAGCTTCCAAAAGGTCGCACTAAAGACATCTCGATTAATTTTTATTACATTAAATTGTTAAATATAATTTTTCAAATCTATCCCATCTCACCATGTTTCGGAAGTGCATCAAAGGCTTTGAAAATCAAGGCATTGGAAATGTTAGGGATTGAGATATGTCATTCATTGTAGCAAGGAGATTTTGTGATAGCACTCTTGATTCTATGCAGAGGGACTTATATTGTGCCACTACTACATTTATGGTAAACTACATTGATTTCATAAATATTTATATTTCTCAATTGTGTAACGACTCCTTCACTTGAGACATACCTACAGTACGAAAAATCAATACATATGTATAGTAGAGCTTTAGAGGTATATGAAATCCCTATTTGGTAGAGTGCTAGTAGAAAACCTTGAAGCATGCAAGGAGATCCTTCTGCAACTCAGTGGCATTATAACAGAGAATCGAGCCATCGACATGGAGCATGGTTATTTGGCCATGCAATTGGGACATCTCGAAGCCATCCTCCTCAAATGAAAAGGACATGCTTCACTAGGAAATATTGCACGTCTGATCAACATCTCCATGTAAACACGACATTTCTATTGGATTTGACATTATTATGGGATTTCCTTCCTTAGTTTCATTCCATGATTTCCCTTGTTATCTTCTATACACAACACCACTACTTTTGTAGTATTTACATTGTTTTAGTGATATACTTTGTTATATAAGGCTTATGAATCTTATAATAGAGATGAATTTGCTTGAAAACTTTATTATTTTCATCACAAATCTTTTTTTTCTGCCAATGATTTAGTTTCCTATATGAAAGATCACAAACCAAAGTCATTATTCGTTGCTATAACTAGTAACCTATTTTGAAAATACAATAAAATTTGAAAAACTTACCCAAAAATATAATTTTAAAAATTATCAAAATAAACATATTTTAAATATAAATTTTAATGATTAACTAATCTAACAATACAATAAATCCTAAACCACAATTCATTCCTTTTAAATTCACTTACTATTATACAACAACACTTTAATTAAATAATAAAAAATAAATATAATGTTTAAAAGTAAAAATAATCATAAATATAAATACAATAAAATTTTAGTTATTTATTTTTTATAAAATTAATTTTAGTATATATTTATTTGTTTCAACTTTTAATTTATTCAAAGCTCTCTGGAATAAATAAAATAAATTCAAAATTAAAGTAAACATAAATATTAATCAATTGGTTGCATAACTTCTCAAATATTATATTTTAATTTGGTTAGCTTTTAATGTATATATATATTTTTTTTAGTAAAAACTTTGTTTTCACTTTTATTGAAGATATTAGTATGTTTTGTTTATTATTATTATATTTTTTATTAGTTTTTAATTATTTATATTTTTTTGGTAAAACTTTTATTGAGATATTAGTATTGTTTTTATAAAAATCAAAAGTTTGTTATTTTAGTGCTGTGAGTCGGTTTGCTTAAGGAAAACAAAACTATCAGTAGTGAGTGCTATTGTTAAAAATTTCCGAATCTAAATACTAAAGTAGCTAATTGCCTCATAAAATACTTTTTGAAATTGATAAGAAAATAATATCATAGTAGTTGCTCATTATCCTGCCCATATATTAATTATAGAAATAATTATGTGCTCATCATTTATTTGAAAACGTGGCTGAGACCCGGTTCTGTGCATTGGAACTTGCAAAGGCATCTAACTATAGAAATAATCACGTATTCATCATTTATTTGAAAATGTCGCTGAGACCCGGTTCTGTGCATTCGAACTTGCAAAAAGTTTAAGACCATATTGAAGGTGTCTTTTGACATCAAGACTCGCCCATTAGAAGCACACATGATGACAGTGTTTACTTTATTTAGAATTCGGATGTCCTGAGTTTCCAAGTCACGAATTTTAAGGTCATAATATAATATGTAGTTTTTAGACAGCAAATAGTACGTGGAATCACCTAATTGTTTCTACAATCAATCATTCATAGCAAGCATTGAAATGGAGGTATCCATGCTCAACACCATGGAATTTGGGCCTTTTTGGTTTAGGAAGCCTTAATTACGACGAAGAGTGATGACTTGCAGTATCAATATGTTTTGAGTTAGCTATGTCGTTTAATTTATTATAGATTGAATAAATTTATTTTATATAGTAGTTAGTTTTAGGGTTTAGTTTAAATATAGTTAAAATAAAGTAAAGATATTGAGTTAAAATTAGTGTTAAAGTTTAGAATTTTATTTTGATCTATGTAAATAAAGAGAAAGGTTTTGATTTTAATATCTCTGTAAACATAACTTAAAAAACTATAATATGTTATAGTTACGTTTACATTTAAACTACATTCGTCATCATGATGATGATGGTTAACATCCACTGAGACCAAACTTTGGTCTATTGGACCTAAAGAAACAAATTATTTAGTTTGATTTAAGATTTTATTCCTATGCTCAAAAAGCTTGCAGAGAAGCCTCCCGAGCTCACTATAATTTTGACATCGTAAAAGGCTAGGAAGGTCAGTGTTGCGACAAAGACTATGAAACTGAGATCTAATGTGGTTGTACGTGGGACACTCTAAGAGGAAGTGGTTTTCATCCTTGATGTTCCTATTCTCACAGAGATGGTAGATCCTTTCCATCCATGGTGTTTAGAGAACTGCCCAAGGACCTGTTTCACTATGGATCTCATGAGAGTTCGTTCTAATCTTCGCTATATTAATTTTCTTCTTTGAGCTAGTTAAAACAAAGAGATACTTTTGATCTTCTAGGTGGGCTTGATGACTTTCTTATAATAACTTAATTTTCTTTTAGCTGCTAAGTCCTTTTCACACCACATTTTCTCTTTGAACTTAGAAGTGAAAATACTTCTAATGTTATTAATGTTTTGCAATGCATCATTCTCGTTGATCACCCAATGGTTTAACTAGGTCGTCGTGTCTTTATACCACCCCCGCTTGAGCCTTAGGTGGTTTTGGCTGAAATTTAAAGCTAGCTTAGGAAGTCTATGATCTCCTATATTATTGAGTTTGTGCTTGTACACCAAAAGCCTAGTCATAGCTAGGCTCTCGATAGGGGAAAGACCTACTTCTATAAGGAGAATAGGATAGGTTGTATTGCTTTTAATTTTCAGGTTATATGTTATAAAACACTTCTGGATTTGCTCAATCTTTCTCCAGGATTCTCTAGAGATGCTACAACCCTAGACCTCACATCCATATAAGATAACATGAGTGACTAAATTTTCAAAGAGGAACTTCTTTTTATCCCACATTACAAGGTTTGCTGTTATACAATTATTTTCAAGACCAAAATCAACTTTCCACCCCCCATTAATCCTTTTCTCAATGCTATAGTTCCAGTTGAGCTTGTGATGAATATCAATTCCTAGGTACTTGTAAGAATACACTTTCTCCAAGTTATTATTGTCATACATAAAATTAGCATAAGTGTCCTTCTTGAATTTGATAATCATAATTTTTGTTTTGTCAGTGTTAACAATCATACCCATAGTAGAGCAGAAATCCTTAAGAAGCACATACAAATCAAGATTGTATGTGCAAGTCAATAATTATATATTTTATTTCTTAAATTTGAAATAAAATTCAATACAGATCTCTAATATAATTGCTTAGTTATATAAAAATACATATAATTTTATTTTAAACTTTAATTATATATTTGAAAAAAAAATTTTTATTTAGCTTAATAAAATACATATTTATTATAAAATTTAAATTTAATTTTAACTTATTTCTATATTTATATATATATATATATATATATAAAATAAGAAAAGCTACATTCCATTAATAAAATGTGATAATCATAAATCACAATTTAGGAAATAGTATAATAAAATTAGTTAAATTCTTAACCAATAAGAAAATCAATAAATATTAATAAAAAATTTATAAAATATTATACAATTAATTTTAGCTAAATTAAAATTAAAAGTTTGCACTTAACTAATTCGCATCAACACAATATGGATTCTGAACAGGATATAAGTTTATATCATATATTATATATATATATACTATTATAATGAATATATTATAATTTATTATTTCGTTATTAAGGTGGTAAGTTCATTTAGGTTTTGGGGGTGATTTCTATGTTGTTTTTTATATTTATTTATTTTATTTAATGAGCGTTTATGTTATTTATTTTATTATGTATTCGGAAATTTATTTAAGGTTTACTTTTGAAAAAACTTTATTTGTCTATTAAAAATTTGAATTATTTTTATATTTTGTTTCGATATCAAATTTTACATAGACATATTTTTAAAATTTGTAGAGTTAGCCCATAATAACATATGGATCCATTGAATTATTTTTATATTTTGTTTCGATACCAAATTTTACATAAACATGTTTTTAAAATTTGTAGAGTTAACCCATAATAAAATATGGATCCATTTTAGTTTGTTAGACCTTAAACATAAACAATAACAAATTGATGTTGAACATTGCTAAAACCAACCTTAGTTTATTAATTTTAAAATTTGTAGAGTTAGCCCATAATAAAATATGGATCCATTTTAGTTTATTAGACCTTAAACATAAACAATAACAAATTGATGTTGAACATTGCTAAAACCAACCTTAGTTTATTAATGTCCACCCAAGTCGACCTTTTAATGTCCACCCAAGTCAGCTTTTATTTATTGGTTAGATCTTCACCTTAAACATAAACAATAACAAATTGATGTTGAACATTGCTAAAACCAACCTTAGTTTATTAATGTCCACCCAAGTCGACCTTTTAATGTCCACCCAAGTCAGCTTTTATTTATTGGTTAGATCTTGCGAGAAAAGTGATAAGAAATTATATTGAATTTTAAAATTTGGTTTTATTATGTTAAATCGTTCACTGAGAGCACTTTTAATTTAATAAATTTTAATATAAATATAAATTAAATTGGTTTTAAATTTTATTGTGTATAAAAAAATTTTAAGGAAATTATTTCATTAGTTTTGATCAATTAAAAAAATTATGATTTTATAAGTATTATTAATTTAAATTTTAATTTTAAAATATATTAATTTTTTAAGAGGATTGTATTTATTATTATTATATTTTAAATATTGATTATTTATTTTATTTTATTGATATGCCTGTAGGAATCCAGCAATTTTTATTTCACTTATTATTTTTATTTTGATAATATTGATTTCAATTAATTATAAAAATAATGTTTTGGTTTTTTTAAAATTAAGAATAATAATTATTAAAAAATTTTAAATTTTATGTTATTTTTTTCATACTTTAATATTATATATTTTTTAAAGATTCTATTTCTTTATAAAAACGATTGTACGTAGGAATCAAAATGTAAGTGGTCTTATTTTGATCGGGTTTTTTGACCAATGCTATCATTATTTTACAAAGAAATAGCAGGAGAAGCAGAGTAGTATTCCAAAGCCTAACAGGCCAAAAGCAGCACAAGACAAACATAACCAAAAAGAAACTAGTGACCATACTCAAGCATCAAAAGTAATTGACGCTAGATTATTCGATGTAATCCCTGGAGGGGGAGGAGACTATTATGGACAAGTAAAATGTTGCTCAAAGTGTGCCAACCACATTTCCATCTTCTCAACATTTTATTCTAGTAAGTTTCCCCCCCACCAAACCACTACAATCCTTTCTCTGACATGGCATTAAAAGTAGTGTAGTTGATTAAGGGTGACGATGACAACCTCATGATGTTCCTTTCTGGTCGTTTTGTAAGCTTCCAGATGATCCAGAACATACTATAACATGTCGTAAAGGGCAGTAGGACTAATAAACTAACAGTTAGCTAAACACCTCGAAATACGCACATGCCCCAACCTACTACTCAGTCCTCACATGCCTGCTCCACATCCATGAACTACATGACCAACCCACCTAGAGCCCGCACTCCCTTCGCCACCTCGAGCTCTAGTTGACACCCTGACCACACAACATGCGATGCTCCCTCCCCACTTAAAGCTTGCAGTAGTCCTACCCCCCACGCGTCACTTCCAACGACACCCGACTTCAGGGGTTGGGAGTGAGATGTCCGTAGAACATTACACATGATAAAAGAAAAAGAGGACAACCCAAGACAAGACCCACTACACACCAGAGACCCTTCCACCAAACTGAACGCTAGCGAAGGCTTGATGCCGGCCCTGTAACAAAAACCAGTGACCACCCTGTGAAACTGACTGTTTCCACCCACATACGTAAAAGGAGAAGACCTCAACCACGATTGGGTTCCACACTAGCCAGATCAATGCCTCTGCCTCTTCACAGACATGGGAAACACCATAGGGCAAAATTGCAAGCCACTTGTCTAGACCCCAAGTTTAAGAACCATGAGAGCTTAACTAGAGCCAAATTAAAACTAGAGCCAACACCATTAGGCCCTCTAGAGACCTCCAAGAACTAATGAAAATCACCAAATTAAACATACAAGAAACTAACCATCTGACCACACATCAGTTAGACCAAGCCAAAACCCCACTACCACCTTTATCAATCGAATTCCACCAAGAAACCCAGGAGAGTGCCGCCAACAATCAAGTGGCATAGAGAGAAAAGATAATACTAGAGAGAGGAGAATGATCAGAAGACTCTATACAAGCGAAGGCACCAGGAACCACCTCAACCAGAAAAGACACTTAGACAACAATCTACAAAGCACCGCTAGAAAGGAACCCAAGACTGGCAACCCTACCCTACAAAAATCCCGCAAACCATGGAGAAGAGCGAAGAAATGGGCGTCGACATATGAAATTGCATATTTTGAAGAGCAAACATACTGGATGGAGTGGCAATGTTGAAATCACCACCACTCTAATAATACCTGACAGCCAAAGAACCCAGCTAAACTGTAGCACCAATATCGAGAAGCCTTCATCCAACAACCCAATAAAATTTTTACCAGCCCCAACATGTGCCATTAAACACCTTACCTTACCCGAACAACTTCCGACTGAGGTCGAATCAAGTTTCACTCATCGCACAAAGCATTTCACCTTACATCTTGCATAATGGGAAGTCTTATGTGATGTCCTCCTCCCATCTGCCCAATATGACTTTTCATTGTGCATGTTTTGAGTCTATCTTGGAGATTAATACCCCATCAAGAATTTAATATTTATAATTATAATATAATTTTTTAAAAAATAATATTAACAATTCACATAACAATTGTGTTTTTAAACCACATCATGAGATTTCAAATTTAAATAACAATATATTTTTTAATATTTAATATTCTATAAAATAAAATAAAAAATTATTCTAAGATGATTTTAAATATATTTTTTAAAACATTAAACCTAATTTATAATTTAAATATAATATATTCATTACTATTAATATCCTATAAAATAAAGAAACCTTTAAAAACTATAAAAACATTAAAAAACTAATTTAAATATATATATTTTTAATAGTATTAATATCCTTATAAAATAAAGGAAACATTTAAAAACTATAAAATAAAATGATTATTTAAATTTTTGAAAGATGGAATTTTATAAGTAAAAATCTAATTCCTAAAACTTTATTTATTTAATTAAATAATATTAAAATAAAAAAATGAGTTAAATTTGAATTAAAATATGAAATATATAAAAATTTAATAGGAATACTTTAAAGAAAAGAAAATATAGAGAGTTAAACGTGAATTAAAAATATGAAATATTATAAATTTAATATTGTAAAAAATTTAATTACGAATACTTTAAAGAAAAGAAAATATAGATTTATAGTTAAAGTATTAAAAAACCTAATCCCAAAATTTCAATTTATTAAAATGAAATAAAAATAGAATTAGGAAATATTATTTTAGAAAAATAATAAATAAAATGAAAGAAAACATTTTATTGTTTATTTTTTCTAATTTTATTAGCTCTTATTACGTTAAATTATTAAGTATAATTTTACAAATCTATCTTCTATCTCAGCTTGTCCCAAAGCGAACATGCAATGCGAGAGAGGTTTTGTAAATGAGGCATCAGCAATGTCATGGCTTTATATAGATTTTTCATTGCATACCTGAGATTTCATGTGAACACTCCTAATTTTATGTACAATGGTTTAGATCATGCCACTACTACTGCAATCATAGTAGATCACAATAATTTTACAGATGTTGGGATACTTTCCACAATTATTGAATGGTTCCTTGACCCAAGACACACTTGCCTTAGGCATAATCAATACTTACATATATTACAACTTTAATGGCACATGAAATCCTTATTAGGCCAAGTGCTAGAATACAACCATGAAGCTTGCTCAATGCCATTATATTAGATAAAAGATATAGATATGGATCATTTTGATTTGGCAATGCGATTGTGACGTATTGAAGCCGTCATCCTTAAAGGGAAAGGAAGTACATCACCAAGAACACCTACAATTCTGATTGATGCCTCCATGTCAACTTGACTTTTCTATTGGCTTCAAGAACACAATGGTATTTCTTTCCATAATTCTATTCCATGGTTTTTGTTGCTATGTTCTATATGAAGCACTGTGACTTTTATAATATCGACAACAGTTTATTTTGTCTATGTGATGATGTTAGTTATAACAAGCTATAAAAAAAAGTGAAATAATTTTAAAATCTTTTTATTATCTTTTTAACATTTTTTTATTGGTTAATAATTTTTTTCTCAAGTAATAAATGAGAAAAATAATTGTTTCTAATTATAAAAAATGACTTATTTTGAAATATCAATCAAATTGAAAAACATACACAGAAAGAAAATTATAGATTTAAAAATTATCAAAATAAATACCTTTTAAATATAAACTAAAATAAATTTCAATCATTAGATAAATGAGTCAATAAATCCTAATCCAAAATCCAATTTTTTTAAATCCACTTATCAGTAAGCCAACAACAGCTTCACAAATGTTTTTCTTTAAAGAGAATAAGGAATATATATAATATTAAAAAAATGCAATAAAAATAATTTGTTTTTTCAACATTAACCTATTAAATATAAGTTTACAAATTTACAAATTTCAAAGTTACCCAAAAAAAAGCCCTTTTTAGATTTACGTCAATATATATTTCACTTAGTATTAATCAAATATAAATAATTTATCAAATCCCATAGCATTATTTAGAAATTTTTAATGTATTTATGTTTTTTTTTAATTAAAGACTTTTATTAAAACACAATCATTACCTTACCAAAAAAGCAAAGGATTTCCATCTTATATTGTGTTTTTTCATAAGAGAAATAAAATAGACCATGGTGAGGGTTAATACTCAATATTAAAACTTTTTGAATCTAAGTTCTAAACTAGCTAATTTTTTGATAAAATATTTGAGATTATTGACAAAATAACAATATAGTAATTGCTAGTGATCATTTCCATATATCTAAATATCAAAATAAAACTCTATAACCAATATGTCAACCAAGAATTATGAACAATCTTTATTTGTCGAAGGATATCACTGGGACCAAGTCTTGTGTATTGTAACCTATTATAGGTTTAAGACCACACTTAAGGTTCCTTCAATATGTGCCAAGTGAGCATCAAGGATGAGTAAGTAGGAGAATGTATGATTTGTATTCATGACTCTATAAATTTCAATGAGGAATGTGATCTGTAATTAAATCTTGAAGGTGATATACAAATTGCAAGTAAAATTTTATGTGTGTTTGGGTAAGGATCAAGTTACTAAACACATAAACAAGTGATTTATAAACACAATTAATAGCCAAAATGGAGACAAAATACCATATCAGAAACACATAGCAACAAACATGATAAAGGAGTCCACCCCTCTCCTCAGCTACATCTCATGGTCCAGCTTCCAATGTAGGGCCTCTTTCATTAAGTCCTCAAATTTGTGTTTTCATGGCTTTAAAATGCTCATAATGAAAAAGCAAGGTCTCGAGTGGATCCATAACTATCAAAAACCCTCATATGGGTTCTTTCTGCATCTCATTTGGCCAAAAACTAAGAAAGTTATGTCTGTTACAAGTTTTTCCCAAATTCCCTTACTAACCATCCTCCAATTCGACCCAAACCTGGCTTGAGTGCCCCAAACACGAAACCAGTGCACAAATTCGATCTAAAATCCTGCTCGATGGGTGAAATTGTTGGATAGTTAACTTGTCCACTAATGCCCAGTTTCTGAAAAACGCAGTCGTATGGGGCCACGTGCACAGGGGCTCGGGCTAACCACCCACCCCCGTTGGTCGACCCCGAACAAATTGCATAAGGGTCATGTGAACCTAGTGGAACCCAAGGCTGGTTCTATAAATTTGGGTGCACTCCAACTATTCACAGTAAGGTCATATTATGGACATATGTCTTAGGGCCTGCCCCCTCTGCTCTCCGGCTATGGTCATACGATAGGTCATGTGACCCAGGGTGGGTTCTTTGGGGTTGACCCCATTTAACTCTTGCGAAGGTTTTGTGATGGGTTTTGTGTGGTCCCAGGACTGTGACCATGAAGCTAGGGCTACACCCTAGCCCTTCGTCCTACCCCTTGGTTCTGAGGTTGTGAGGACTAGGGCTACGGCTGAGCCCCAACCCATCCTCCAATATGTAATTTGTTCAACTACAAATACAAGTTGCGAACCTGTATGGTTAAGAAACATTGTTGTGGCGCATTGGAGAATGGTCTTTCTACTCGGTGGAAGGTTTCTAGTTTGAATCCAGTGGGCAGCTTGGCCCCTTAACTAATTTCTAATACACCGTTTGAAGGCCACCTGGCAGCTAGCCATTGGACCACATCAATGAACATATAACCAATACAAATCCCCCATTCACAATCCAATAAAAAAGTGACACTTTTCAACAAACTATTGGCCCAAATTGTAGAGTCAAATTCCCAGTCACCTTCCTAGTCAGCATACGAATTGCTGACTAGGCATACCTGCAACCCAATTACAAAAATTTTAGTCGTTTGGAAATTCGATCAGAACACAATATTGGGAGCATACAATATCGGTTTTGAGTGAAACAAGTTACGTTGGATTCAGATCATCGGGATCTACACACAGATATAGGTTTCGAGCATTTCTTAACACTTTGAATTTTTAGCACTAAAATTATCCCTTGGATTACTCCTCCCCGTTAGATGATTTTGGACCTCCAAAAGACTACTCTGAGTGAACAAATAGATGAGGGTACAATTCCCTCACCCTTCCAACTTCAATCCATTTAGTTTTTCTTAGATTTGTGCCTTTGACGCCAACACGAAGGTACTCCACATTCCCTCGATTTGAAGTTCTTGTCCTCCTCTCAAGGATTGTATATTGTTGCAATTCTTCAAGAAATTATGGTAAAAAGTATTCTATTGAAGGGATATGAACATTCTCTCCTTAATAATAAATCAATGAAGGCTCATATAATCTTGAATTCTCAACATTAACAATTGGATACAATTCCATATAAGGAGAAAAATCCAAATTGAAGGCATTATTACCAATCTTTTCTAGAATCTTAAAATGTCCATACCTTATTGGTTTCCATTTTTTACCTTCTCATTAAAGCCTCTCCTTCCTAATGTAAAGCGAAACTTCATCTCCAACTTGAGAACTGGGGTCAACACTATGCTTATCATGCCTTATCTTGTACTTGGCTTGGCCCTTTTCTAACTATTCTTGAACCATTTGATGCACCAATTGAACTTGTTCAATGAATCGCTTGGCCTTATCAGTGTCACTATGACCATCAACAGTAACATCCTTCCCAAAGATAAAATCTAAATGGGATTTTGGTAAATAAGCAAAGCATGCCTCAAATGGAGATGTTTGAGTTGATGAATGCTTTGATCGATTTATAAGCATGCTGAATGCAGTGTAAGTGCTCATCCCAAAGCTTAGGATGTTTGCTGCAATAACCATGAAGAAGGTGTACTACCATTATGTTCTCCAATTTTTTCTGACCATCGGTTCATGGATGGAATGTTGTACTCTTTTTCAACTTGGTGTCCAAGAGTCCCCATAATCTTGACCAAAAGTTGCCAACAAATTAAGAATCTCGATAAAAAGTAATGGATTTGGGCAACCCGATGTCTACTCATACATGTTGAAAGAACATTTGTGTAGTCTATTCAGATATAACCTACTTCTTACAAGGCATAGAAATACACATATTGTTGAAACAATCCACCACAACATAAAAATAATCATGATTTTTTTTAGACATAGGAAATCCTCCTACAAAGTTCATAGAAACACTTTCCCAAGGACGAGAAGGATCTGGAAGTGGAGTATACAATCCTAAATTTCTATTGTTAGGCTTACTTATATCAGATAAAGAACATCCTCTTACATATCGTGACACATTACCATTAATATGAGGTCAATAAAAATACCTTTGTAATTGTGCGACCATCTTGCCTACACCAAAATGGCCAACAATAAGAGAATTATGCACTCCCTTATGATGTTGACCCTTTCACCCTATGGAATTCATAGCTTTCCATGATACAAAAGTTTATAATGCACATGGTAATCCAATTCCTCTACTTGGTTTCCTTGACAAAATGTTTCATATACATTTTAAAGTTATCATCTAAAGCATATTGTTCAACATAGCTCTTATGCATGATAGAATTATTCTTACGAATAACTGAAGCAATAACAATTGGTATACAAAGAATGTCAGCAACATTTTAATAGATATATTTCTTATACCTTATCACCAAGTGGAATTGCTACAAGAAACCCATCTATATGAAGTGCCTAAATTGTTGTAGGCTAGTTTGTGATTGCAAGTATTGCAATGGTTGATGATCAATGTCAGTGATAGTTTCCTTCCCCATCAAATAATGTTTCCACTTTTTCACTCTTCGCACCAATGCATACAATTCCTTGTCATATGTCTGATAGTTAACTATTGCATCATTAAAAGTTTTGGAATGGTAACTTATGGGCTTACCATGTTGCATCAAGACCACTCTCATGGAATAGTCACTTGCATTTGTTTGTATCTCAAATGGTTGTCTTAAATTGGGAAGTGCAATAATTGGAAATGTACTCATTATCTCCTTCAATGCATCAAAAACATTATGTTGCTTGCCTTCCCATTGAAAAATCTATTGTATGCTTGTCAAGGCATGTAATGAAGTTGCAATTGAAGAAAACTTAGATATAAACTTTCTCCAATATTGGGTTGCTCCCAAAAATCTTCTAACCTCAGTTAAATTATTGGGCTTGGGCCAATCTACAATGGCTTTGACCTCTGAGGGATCTATATTCAATTCACCCCCTCTAATAATATGTCTAAAATACACTAATGAGGTATTTCCAAACTCACATTTAGACATATTTAAAAATATTTTTTGTTTCTTTAGGACATATAAGACTTGTTTAATGTGCCTGATATGTTATTCATGAGATTTTATAAATATCAATATGTCATATAAGTATAAAATTACAAAATCATCAAGAAAATGCATTAAGACATCATTCGTAACTCACATGAAATTTGCAGGAGCATTACAAAGTCCAAGTGGCATAACCAACCATTCAAACATTGAACTTTTCTTTGTTTTGAAAGTTGTCTTCCATGTGCCTCATTCAACAATCCTAATCTTATGATAACCACTTCTCAAGTCCAACTTACTGAAATAAACAACATCTTCCAGTTGTTCAAGCAAATTATTAATTCGAGGGAAAGGGTAACTATAAGAACTCTGGACACCACATATCTCCACAATGGTATAATATTGTCCACTTTGGGCCTAAGCCCTCATGGATTTGCTTTTGGACTTACCACAAAAGGCCTCATACCAATGGAGATATTTGTCCATCCTTATATACCCATGATCCTCCCCACTTCTAGTCAATGTGGGACTTTGGTCGTATACCCAACAATCCTACCCTCGAACAAATGACCATCAAGCCTCCCCTCAAATGATTATCCATCCGTCCACTCTCTACCAACCAGGATTCTCTGCTCCAATGCATTGGAAGCACACGCTTTACATGGAGCACCACCTGCCTCGAGAGCTTTCTCTATCCTAGGTCAACTCCTCTTCACTGTGTTGGGACCAAGACACATCCATGAAGAATCCGAAGCCCACCACCTTCGTTCGGCATTGCGAGGATTCATCCACTTGGCTAACTTCGGAACTTGGCTCCGATACCATTAGATGTGAAAGAGAGGGTTTCTTACCAGTCCATACTTCTTGTGAAGTCTTATCCTCCAATGCTGATGAAGGTGACATGTTGACCAGGTACCATGCAGTATCCACTGCCTCTGCCCAGAATTCCTGTCCTAACCCAGCATCACTGAGCATGCTTCTTGCCTTTTCCATTAGCATCTTGTTCATTCTTTCTGCGAATCCATTTTGCTGAGGTGTATATGGAGTAGTCTTCTACCATGCTATACCACACTTCTTACAGAATTCTTCAAATTCCTTGCTGCAAAACACCATTATCTTCCCTTAGTACCTTTATCTTCTTCTCTGTCTGATTTTCCACCAGAGCCTTAAATTCTTTAAACCTGTCAAAGACTTCAGATTTCTTCTTAAGGAAATATATCCATGTATTCCTTGAGAAGTCATCTATAAATGATACATAGTACACAGACTGACCCAGTGATGGAACTTTCACAGGTCCAAACACATCACTGTGCACAAGCTCTAATATTTGTTTCTTCCTCTTACCACCAAAGGGGAAACTCACCCGATTCTACTTGCCATATACACAATTTTCACAGAAATCAAAATCCAGAGAGCTATTACTCATACCTTCTACCATACATTTACCATGAAGTATTTGAAGGCCCTTCTCTCCAATATGTCCAAGCCTTTGAT